>CM056594.1:49872183-50187160 GCA_029721355.1 Tegillarca granosa | reverse complement strand
TCAATATTTCAGTGAACGGTAGGTAATGGATAATCTACAATATTGATGTTTGTTATATAAGATATAGATGTTTACATATTTACAAGTCGGGATAAGTAAACGATATAGCTACTTTCTATCAAGTACTCCCGTAAACAAACATACAGAGATTAAAGGACCTTTAAAACACACTATGTACTATTACATCTTAAATATTTTTATCAGGTTTGTTATTACTCGTCAATGATGCAAACTTGTGCTTTTTAGAAGCAACCAGTTTGTCATTCCTTTGGTGGAGGTCGGTGGTTTTCTCCCATAGCCTGATTTCCTTCACCATCCAAAAACAGGCAGCATCGATATAAGTAAAGGAATGTTGATTTTGGTGTTAAAAACCATTACTCCACTCCATCCAGTCTCAACTTCAAATTATTATCGATAATGAAATAGAAAGTTCCTAAATGTTTTTAAAACAAGAACACCAATGTGATACTATTAGCTTATCATCTGTTGTTTGATTGGAGATGTTTAACTAGTCGGTCACCCTGAGACCTATGATAATATTTTGTCACGCATTTTTTTAAATCATTTTTAAATATACAATTTTCCTTAACATGTGCTTCTCTGGTGTGTTATATTCTTCAAATTGATAGTTTATCTACATTTCGAACAGTTAGCTTAAATGTGGCTTTAATCTTAAAAATAAAATGTGAATCATTGAAATTGGAGAACTGAAATTTAATCAGACTACTCATGTTTATTTATATAGTTTCTATTAATTCCAAAGAAAATAGTTATCTTTTTAGCATATTGCTTCCAAGTAGAACTCATTGTTCATTACAAATGACTCTTCAATTTCCCCAGGTTCAGAAATCTTATAGTTAAATCAGGTTACATACATTATAAGTTTACGTGTTAATTTTTTAACACGACGATTTAAGTGACCCAATAGTTCTAAAGCATGTAAAAAGATTGTTTTGTGTTAGTAATTATTAAGAAAAATAAGCTTTACCTTTTATTCTTCCTACTAAATCCCTGTAATGTTACGAATTAAACTCCTTTTTCCGTATTAATTATTCAATTAATGGATGTCACATTATTAAGGTCACAGAGTTAAGTAGAGAAACACTAAAAGTCAATGAGACTGTTGTATTACTATCATCACATATATGTATAACTATAAATACAAAAACTGAGATTCAACCTGAGCCTAGAGCAGTCGGTATCATCAGTGCGTGAAAGGTAAATAACCAAGGTAATACGAATAACAATTAAACCTGAAGCATATCGAGCAGTTGTTAATACACACCATATTGCAAAGTTTTTGTCAAGCTGTGAAGTTCCGCTTTCTCAACTTTAGCTCAATCGCCAGATGTTTGGATCAACAGTTGTTTATATCTTAATAAGCGTGTTCTTATATATATATATATATATATATATATATATATATATATATATATATATATATATATATATATATATATATATATAGTAACACATATATCTCTAAATTGATAAAGTTATGCTGTAAGAATATTTGTGTTGATTCTTCGGGCGAAAATAAATTGAGACATTAGTTAAATGTTACAACCGTTTAGGAATTTAAGAACTTTATAATTTAAAGAATGTCCTTATGGTACAAAAGCTTTATTAAGGCTAATTTCCGATTGCTTCTCAAATTTATGCGTGTATTGCAAACACGACAAGCTCATCAAGATTGTGAAAGAATAACTTCGTTACAAGTACAGAAACTTCACACTTTATCAGGTATGTGTTGTAATGACCACTTTACATGTTATTGAAATCTTGACAAAATACTTGACATGAATTAAACTCAATGACTACCTGCATCCTGGATTTATGTCAAACCCTTGAGAAAAGAAAATTATTAAAACCAGTATCATCAGCAAGGCCGTGTCAGCAAATCTTTTAAACACGTATTAGAGCCACCAAACTGTTTTATTCCACTTTAAATAAGTTGAAGTAGGATTGGTCATAATAAAACCAAACTGCAAGACCTTATTGGAGAAAGAAGATGGCTTTTTAGCTGACCGTGACTTAGTTCTTTGTAATAGCGGCCTCTGGATGCTATCATTCATACATGATACATTTTACATGTACAGATAGAAACGTATAATGTACATGTATGAGAGATACGAAAGGCAGAGACTAGCGCTCAGAAGAATACTGTGGCTTTTTTTGACATACTTTGTACTGTGGAATCATTTGAGTCTGTGGGGCTTGTTGTATTTTAACTGAAAATTAAATTTGCTAAGGAATATCGTGAGACTGCGCTTTGCAAAAAAATAATCCCATCGCGAGTCAGTCTTTTTTTTCGTTAACATTTAATCTCTTACAGTTAAGCAATAACCGTGGTCGGTCATTTTTGTCCAGTATAATTTAAAACAACTTTTCTTGTCTTATTTTATTTTTAATATACAGCAAAATAAACTTATTAAAATTATTACTCGCCTTTAATGTAAATACATTTCTGATATAAAACCCTGTATTACTTTGTCACTTATATGAATTACTCTGTACATTTTCTTATTGTTTATTATTTTTACGGATGATTTATATAGTAGTGTTCTATATAACAATACTTATATCTCGTTGTATAATTACTTTACGCCTTGTTTCTATTTATAGCCAACAGGAAATCCATTATTTAGTATATACATGTCACTGTAATCTATTGTTTCAAGGCTAAACACACACACACACACACACACACACACACACACACACAAATATATATATATGTATGTTTGTATGTATGTAGTAAAGTGTCAAAAAAAAATGAAGAGTAAAAGTAAAGGTTTTAGTATCTGACGTAGTCAGTGCTGCTAAAAGGTAAGCAAAAAAAAAACGCAGTTACACAAATATATACTTATGTAAATGTGTGTGAGTTAGTGAGTGAGTTATTGTTTAAAGTCGCATCGCCATTATTGTATTTCATTTAGGCCAGAATATGTTATAAACACATAATTAAATTGATGACGGAGAATTTAAACATGTAGTAATGAATTGGATATTTAAGTAATCGAAATGCAACCAAAATTTGAGACTTTATTTACAGGCATAATAAATGTTTTGTATGTCGAAAACAAACTGAAATTGATAACAAATTGGATATTTTTGTTTCTTAAAAATACTGGACAAGTTATTATAATGTTTATACATTTAGAAAAAATTGTTTACTTAGTTTTAGCAATGGTTATTAAAGTAGACCTTATTTGCTTTTCGGCTTTCTGTATAAATGTTCTACGACAAAATTGCCTTAGTAGAACTAGTTTGCATTTTAACAATGCAGTTTGTAATATTGCTTTTGCTCATATTTAAGTTTTATGTTTTCTGTAAAATAATTGAAAAATCAAGCAACTGTGCACAAAAAGCCCTTTAAACTCTTTCTTTAAAATTTTTTTTTTTTGTGAAATTATCATTTTTTAATGAACTCATAATTATGTACTTGTGTGATAGTCTACAATTGTCTAAAATTTTAAAGCTGCATTAAGTTTTCCAAAGAAAAAATTAAAACGGTTCTAATCTAATTAATGGTGTTCCTAATGAACAATGTTACATTTGGTTCAACGATAAAAGCTCGAATAAATACAGAAATTACAGTAATTATCTAGCGAGATGCAGCATATTAAAACATGGTTACGTCATCAAACCCGGGTCATTTGAACAAAACTTTAAAAACGGTGAATTACGATAAATTAAACACAGAACTTCATTGAATTTGTCATTTGTGACTCAGTAAGGGATACATAACACCATTTCAAATACATCTGGATATTAATTAAGGACCATTTACGCAATTTGTCATGTTTCACCTTCGATTCATGGGTTTTTCCCTACATCCGTGCGCATGGTCCAAGCTCGTTATTACCATCGTTAAACATTGACCAACCGGTCAGAGGATTTCGTTTATTTACAGCTAAAAGAAATGAAATTTTAGAAAATGAATCTCACGGATCGTAGTTAGAGGATATCTATTTAAAAGAAATATATATTTGTAGAAAATAAAAAAAAAATTCAGAAAATTGAAAAACTTAATGCAGCTTTAAAATGCTGACATATGTACTAGTATATACATTTTACATATCAAACACGTATCTAGTCAGTTTAATTAGTTGTTATACTTACACAACTATATATATAAATATATTATAAATAAGCCTATACCAGCTGTTTACTACTAAATAGATTTTCCTCCAGCTGAATCTAAAAAATATTCAATCTATACAGCAACAATATGTATGTCATTTGTCTGTGTTTTATGATTAATAGATTCTACTGTTCCCTTGGGGGTAGATCGGATTGATTGATATTTTACATTTTAAGATGGTCAAACTTTATTACTGTTTAAAGAATCGATGGTCATCGTTCTTTCTAATTGTACCACTGGCATGTAAAGCTTAGTTTTTCACTACATGAAATAAAACGATAAAATTGACAGCGGCTATGGCAGTGGTTGTGCAATTGTTCATTCTATTAAGTAAATTGCTGAATGCTCGAAGTGTAACATTCGTTTAGTCTTGCAGGCAAAAAAAATTGATACTGTTGAACAGAGACTACAAATTATATAGAAACACAATCATTTTAAAAATATTATATCATAAATCAACCAGTTACACTTACATAAAATAAAAATCAATGTAATAAGGAAATCAGTGCATTTTAAGTATGCTCCAATGTAAGTGATTTACAAAAATGATTGTTCCTACGTTAAGTGGTTAAATGTTTAATGTAATTTAGCTGTAATGTTGAAGAACTCGTGTCTTTATACCAAAATCCATTAACTTAATTGTATTCAGTTTTGACAATGATTAAAAACTACATCTAAAAACTAAAAAGAGATAATAAAAACAAAGAACTTAACTGTGGCGCCAAATGACGTAACAACAGGCTTAATTAGAAATGATTGTTCCCATGGTTAAGTAGACTCTACTTTTATACCTTTAAGTAGCAATCTCTTTTATAATTTATTGAATATTATAACTTTTAAAGATTTTAACCGCAAATAATAAAAAATGACATTTTCTTTAAAATTGGCAATTGAGATAATTTTCAAAACTACTTTAATCCAATGAACAGAGACATAACATTTGCTGTTTTGAGACGGTTTGTTAGATTAAAATTAAAGGCAAACTATTGTATGAAATTTTAATTAATAAATAAATATTAACATACATCACATATTTCTGTCATTCTGAAATTAATTTGTCTTTTTCCTAGTTGATATAATTATTTTCAGTTTATTGTTAATCACACACAGCTGTTTTGTGCTTTTGTTTATGGTTGAAATTTATTACTTACTAAAATTTAAAAGCTAAATGACTGCATGGAATAAAGAGAGCAATATTACATTGAAAGGGAACTTCAGTTTATAAGCCGCAATTCAAAACAAGGAATTTGTTTTCCGACAAATTCTTTACACACAATATTATACTAATAAGCAACAAAGGTAATTACAACAAGTGTAAAAATGTTTTTGTAACATTTCCGTTGATAAAATAATTATTGCTTGTTGCTGTCATTTTCTAGATACCTACCAAACCATCGTCAGTTATGTAATTATTAAGCGAAACTTTTTTTTTGTAATTTGGTGTTTACATGTTTAGACGTAATGGCGAAATATAATTATTATATATGTAAATCTGACAGTTATATCGGTATAACAAACACATAATTTCTATATCAGTCAAAGTGACTTAGACTAAAGGAGTGGGATTTGTACTTGTGTTTACAAATTATTGTCAATTACGACTAAATTGATAAAAAAATTTATCAGATGAAGTTAATATTTTCAACGGTTTGTCCAATTAAGTCAAACACCCTTCATAATATTGAAAAAAGATGAAAAAGTATTCGATTATAAAATGATAACGTAAAAACATGTTGTTGGTAGGGGACAGCTATAATCTAGTACTGGACAAACTTTGAACATCAGTCAATTCCACTTCCGGTAACTTTAGAAAAAAAACACAAAACACATCACTGCGAACATCTGTCTTCCTGGGTGCAACATACTTAGCCTTTTTTATAATATTCAACAAGGTGCAAATCGCAATACAACTTTTTTAAAACCGCCCTAAAATGGCAAACATCTTTCCTTAAGTGTAATTATTTTCCCAAAAAGCACCAAAGTTCCGGAACCGTTAGATCAATTTAAACATTTCGGTGAAATTTAATTTGTTCAGTAAAGGCATTTTAAAATTTGGGGTTTATTTATAATTTTACGCAACACGTCATTTTTCTCGATTTTTGTGTCCCTTTTATCCGTGCTTGTTTCAATTCTACAGTTACTGCATGTAAACCCGACCTTCTTAATGCTATGACCGTTTAGAATCAAATAAAGTTCTTGATTTAGTTTTATTAGTATAATATGTCATTTACCTTTTGTCCTCAATGTAAATTATTATAATTATAATTGTGATTATTATTATTATCATTATTACTATTATTATTATTATTATTATTAGTAGTAGTAGTAGTAGTAGTAGTAGTAGTAGTAGTACTTAGTAGTAGTAGTAGTAGTAGTGGTAGTAGTAGTAGTAGTTGTAGAAGGAGAAGGAAGAGGAGATAGAGTATATCTTACCTTGTTGAGTTACATCGGTAGAACGTTGTCCATTTACACCTATTTAAAAGTAAGATTACTATATTGACTGGATTCACGGCATGATTTCCCCTTTAACGTGACTTATCTCTGTGTATATAATGGCATGAATTAACGTTCTTAGGTAGAGTGTAAAGACTTTACAGTGTAATGATACGACTATAATTTAACATCAACCAAAATATTTAATTAGACAGAAGACAGGATTCATAAAATATAAATGCTTTAACGATATATTATAAACTTTTCATTTGAAAAAATTGTCAGACAATAATTTTACGCCGACGTTTTTTGAAGTTATTTTGTTATAAATCATGTGTAGATATTCACAAATGCTTATTTTGAGCAATAAAATGTATCTTATTACTACATTTTATTTGTAGTAGTAGTAAATAACAACTTATATATTTTATAGTACTTTTTAAAATTTTATGTTTCTCTTAGAAGTCGATATTTTTTGTTGTTTCGATTTTGTTTCTTTTCTGATAGAGATATTTATGAAGTTGTAAATGCATACAAAATTAATCTAACAAATGAAGCATGTAGATATATTTGAATCTGTTATAAAGATTGTCATTAACTGGTATGAATGTTACCAGTAATATCACCAATAGTTATGACTGTCACTTATGTTCTATTTGTAAACGAAAGTTGTACATATCACAAACAACCTCTCAGGACACAAATGAATACTACAAAAGCAGACGATGCAATAAGCTTATGTGCGATAATGGAATTTATACATAGAAAACAAAATGTGTTTGGGAAAAATTAAGTATGGCCCGCATTTGTTTCCAACTTTATATTAATGTTTTCGTCTATACTCCTATATACATGCACAAAGATTGATTAATGAAAGTTTATTAAGGCTGTCAAATCCCACAAAAGTAAATGTTTCATTTAGTGAACCTGTAGTTATTATAGACGGACAAAAACTAAAGATAAAAAAATAAAAACTAAAGTACACTTACGCCTCGTGGAAACTAGTTATAAAATTAACCTTACTAAAGCAGTTAAAACTGATTGAAAACGAACAGTCACTTTGTTGTATTAACTTAACAAGGAATTCTTAAAATGTGTCAGAGAATGTGGTGTTAAAGTGAAATAAGGATCGCCGAGTGTGACGACAGAATCCTATCGAGACAGAGCTGCGAGATGGGGGTATAAGACCATACAGATGGCATGTTCACAAGAGACCACTATGCAAGATAAAAAACTACAGTTGGCGACTAAAGCATGAAAGACAATTGGTCAAAAACATAACATATTTGTGCAATATAATTATCTACTCTTGTGGAAATGTTAGAATCATTCCGGCCCTATATCAGGTATTTATTTCCAATCGCTAGACTTGTCTATGACCATTTTCAATTCGAGAATTCCATACAAGAGTGTTCTGTAGTAAATAATCTTCTTACTTCAGATATTTTGTTGCTTAAAGATCTATGTCTGTTTTCCTATTGCCAACTAAATTAATGTAGATGAAGCAGTTGTCTTGCTAAAATATCAAGAATTTATTAATTCGATAATGTGCTCCAAAAATAATTACACAAAAAGACTGAAAGGATAATACTGAGTTTTTGTTTTGCAATTGTAGAAACAAAAAAGTACATGTTTGTTTTGTATATATGCAGTAAGATTGATTAATGAAACCTATTGAGGCAGATTATCAATACACCCAAATAACACAAATGTTTGGTGTTGAATGAATTCTCATTCAGATGTTATATATTGAAGAAAACCCGAGTTAAGTCAGCACAAGAATTATGTGAATAGTTTGGCAAGTATTAACTGTTGCACTTTTTAAAGACATTTTTGCGTAATATCGATTGCACGTTGGTGTGTTTCGATGCACTTGGCGTGTTTAGATGCTCGTTGTTGTATTTGGATGTTCTGCACGTAGGCTTATTTTCAATGCACATCGGTGTTTTTTAATGCTTTCCATGTTGCGTGTTTCTGTGTTTTGTAAAACCAAGGCGTGTGTTGCCCGCTGTTTGTACGTTTGCGTGTTTGTTGTTTTACTATTTGGCTTGTCTTCAATAATGGCAGTTTGTTTCACTGAACGTTGACCTGTTTTTATGAATGTTTCTCCTTGATGTTTTTGACGTGTTTAATGCCTTGCGCGTTGGCATGTTTTGCACGTTGTCGTTAACGTGTTTTGATGCAAGCTGATGTCTTTTTTAATGATTTGCCCGACGGCGTAATTTCATGTCAGTTCAATATTTTCGAGTTACGATCCACCTTGGTGTATTTTAATTTAACTTGATTTTTTTTACTCATCTAGACTTCTTGTCATTGATTCCAATGCCTATTGAAAGTCGTTGGTTGTATAATCAGCGACCTATGTATATATCATGTGTTTTTATTTCTTTTCTTTCACTCGTGTGGTTTATATTATTGGTAACTATATAAATGGAGAATTTAAAAAAAGGCATTTGAATTTTTTTTCAACTTTTTTGCCTACAAAAAACACAATTTCCTTTTCTTATTTATTAAGTTAGAAATGATTGATGAAACTGTTAGTAGCAGTTCATTTGTAATTATCCACGATGTTTATACTGTTATATACTGCAAAAGATTGAAAGATTACAACAAATCCTCCAGAACATTTTCTGTCAAAAATTATTTTTCTTTAGTCTGGTAAACATATAGTTAAATGATGAACTTGTTAGGGCAGGTTCATTAATACTATCCAGCTGTCAAATTCTACGTTATGTAAAAAACTTAACTAATGCTAATTTTGACGTTAGAGGAAAACTTGTGATTAGAGAATAAAAATTACGTAAACCAAAACTATTTGAAAGTAATTAACTTATCTCAAAAGATTTTAAAAACAGTTGGCAAGGTAGCAGTCAAAGTATGTTTTAATATATATTTGAAAGTAATTAAAGGCGTGTGTTATATGGACCGCACGTAGGAGGTGTAAGATGCATAATATCATAGACTTGTCGGTGATGTCTCACAATAAATTGCATACCTTTTTGCATTCAACGTCGAAAAAGATTTCTGTAAGGATAGTCCGTTTATACCTCCTTTCAAAATGGGTTTTAACTGTATCTGGTGGTCCTAACTGTTTCTCAGTAAATTTATTCACATAATAACTTTATTAATTAAAGCACCATGCCCTTGAGGGTTTAACAAAAATTTCTTTTCAAAGTACATTTGTATAATGTTACATATCTGTGAACTAAAAAAATTGTAAATTGAATGGTCATAATTATCATTATTTATTTATTTATTTATTCTGGAGTATAGAGGGGAGAGTATATCATGTAGATGTAAAAGTAAACTACAAGTATCTAATACAATATTCATTTTTACTTTTATGAACCAATCATAAGGCGTAAGTTAATTAAGAATATGGAAATATATGATTATTTTATATCTAGAAAGGAAAACATTTGAACCTGTTCTTATTAGTCATATCAAAAATTTCAATTACAACCCTTATGTTAATGTTTTGCCAATATTTTGTAAACGGTTCTATAAAAGAAGCTATGAAATGTAAACACTCGTTAAAGTACAATGAAAAATAATGATCCACGTGATAAACAGAAACATATTTAGTTAGCTGGAGCACAATTAAATTATTCCATTAACGTTTATTAACATACCATTCTTAAGAGCTATATATAATTTTGCATTAAGGTGATATTCATGTCTTACTAAAGTTGAAAGGGTATGAAATAAACATTCTTTACATAATTTTGAGGTGTGTGTGTGTGTGTGTGTGTGTGTGTGTGTGTGTGTGTGTGTAATATTTTCCATTCAAAATAGGCAGTCTATTATGCTAATAACAGCTTAATATACAATAAATACAAAGATCTTCCAAAATGGTGTAAAAGTAAGCCAACTAGTAAGACAGGTACAGTATCTTTACCGCTTTCATCCGGGTAAGTTTGCCACCAAATGAAGTCATTACATTGTATGGAAAAGGTTGTGTTGAGTTTCTGGACTCAAGTCAAAAATCTAGAGGAGAAAATTAAGTATTTGAAACAATTTATCGTGGTTTTTGCAATGTAACATATTTCAAGTACGAATTATCTAATAACTGTTATATAATCAATTCAAAAAGTGCACAACTTAGCTTTTATTATAAAACTACTTTACAACATTGCATGATACTGGGGCAAGCAAACAATAGCATGCATAATAACTGAGATTCCTATAAGATAAAAACCTAATTAATCAATAAGTTGATAGAAAAGGGTGTAAATATGATATTTATCTATGAATAAATCATATTTAATATATATGTTGTCTCAGTTTACACGTTAATATCGGGAAATTTGCACATTAAAATTTCCTGATATTGACAAATTCCACACAAAGGCATCAGATTACAACACAGAGTATTGTGACACTTTTTAAATTCTTCCTATGGTTTGTGTTTCCTAGAACTGCTCATACCGGATGTCGGTGAGTTATGGATTTCTGGGTATTGGTACTGGTATCAGACTTACACTTCTAGTTAATTATTAGATATCGACGTTATGATACGTGTTCTCGAAAAGCCATACCAATCCTTGTCATGGCGGATATTCTGCACAGAGCCGTTGTTTTTCTGTTACGTTCGTTTATGCTTATTTATTTATTTATTTATTTATTTATTTATTATTTATAACGTAACACCAATTTGAAGTTGAAGTGCTAAAAATATACTACCCATTAGAAAGTTAACATCACCAATAACATATATCTTTCAAGTACATAAATTGCTCAAGTATGGTGACTTATTTCTGACATCGACTTGTCAAGATATTAAGTCGACTAAAATTATGTCGATGTCAGAAATAAGCCACCATACTCAAGTGATGTTAGTTTATCGATTGCAATTTTGTTCTAAGATTTGTTTCAAACGGCACTAAAGCATTTATATATAGTATTGTATAAACTAAACCAGACACAAATTACAAAATCTAGAGTTTTGTGGATAATTCTCTCGTGTTTAAAACTCAGCTGTGTAATTCAGTGTATTTTGAGAAAAAAATGTGTTGTATTTTTTAAATCCAATCTTAATCTAAAAACCTTTAAACCACCAATCAATCTGGGATAATATATCTAATGCCAAATCCAAATATTTGTATTTATGCCAGTTAAAGTTTTTAATTATAACAAATTGTTTATAAGCCAATAGACTTTATATATATTTTTCATTGTAAACATGATAGAAGACAATAAATGTCAGTTTAATTTAATCATTAATTATCTTGCACTTGTGTTTATCGAAAATTGTAGAAAACATTTAAGGTATGAGAAAATGGTAAAACCTTGGCGTGCTGGGTGATGTTTTGTAGAGAAGGAGACTGTCTCAAATCTATATACCAGGCTTTTTAAATAATACAATTTTTTATTTATTTATTTATTTATTTATTTATTTTTTTATTTATTTTATTTTATTTTTTTTTTTGAGAATATCTTTTAGAAATATTATTCTAATAATTTTAAATAATAGCCTCCGATTTGAATCCCAAGTTTTTTTAGTCTCTGTCTTTAATTCTTTATACATGAGACGTGATTGAAACATTCCATTTTAAAAAAAAATGATGTGTGTGAGTTTTTGAAACAGTAGATGTAAAACTCTTTATATTGATATTTGGCCTATTGACATTAAAGTTTTAAAACAATGTTCCGAATATACATATTTCTGATTTTCTGATTTGCTCTCCTTGTCTTTTTTCGTTAACTCGTATTGTTACCTGTTTTGATTGTGTTGAATGTGTCAAAGTTATGTTTCTCACTCACACGTGTATATGATATAAAACAATTAACTACAATCCTGTATATAAAGATTTGATTCTTCTAACAAGTGTCGTGTGCAAAAACAATAACCTCACACGCAAATATGAAAGTAAAAGATATGAAATTGATACTAGTATGACGGATTGCTTGCTTACAACTTTGAATAATTTATAACAGTCGTGATTTTTATGTGATTAGCAGTTAATCACATTGGCAAAGAAGTAGACAAAAATAATCTCGTTGTGAACTTTAATAATTTTATATCAGACATATCACGAAACTATAAAAGGTATCATGATAATAGAATCTGTAATTAATCGGCAGTTAATAAATACTTAAACTGAGATATATTGAAAAATAAACCAGCCATATATTCTACGATTAAATCAGTAAAAATTATCTCGTCACTTAGCTGTTATCATCACTACTACTTTCAACACCATCATTTTCGTTATCCTCTTAATACTCATAATAAACAAGAAAGAATGTTTCATAAGTTTTGGTGAAAGTTTTAAAATGTTTCAAAAACTATGAAAAGTGAAAGTGCAAACTGCGAAAGCAAAACAAACATCTAATGAAAACATTGATTGGATATAAGTTTTGATTCTAAAGTCTTAATTGTTTTAACTTAAATTGCTTTAAGGACTTTTAATCTACATCTACATATTTATATTCTTTAAGTATACTGAAGAACAACAAAATCAAACAGGAAAAATATCAGTTTTCATATTATAAAATATTTTATCAAAATTCCGTGGGAAAAAGAAAGAGAAAGAAAGAAAAGAAAATCAAAATGTCTAACGAATACACAGGTCTAATTAAATAGCACAAATAATACATTCCTTGACAATATCGATATTTATTTTCTATTACAGAACAGACTTAACACATAAATTGGACGTATTTTATGTCTTCTTGCTGCGCCCGAATACACGTTAACGTGTTTTATCGACAATTAACGCGCTATCAGCTAAAATGCACTCTCTATAGCTTTAAATGCTTAATCCTGTGATTTGTGACAAATTCACGGGGTGAAAATGGTATTTGAATTAGCGTTCCTAAAACAATAAAATTAGATAAACAGACTGTAAAGTGGAATAATAAAATCATATATAAATTTGGAATGATGTAGTAATGTTGTGTGGGGAATATGAAGGCGTAGTATGAAATGTTAGACATATAAGGAGAAATTAAGTCGAAAACGGGTCGGTTTGCTAAATGTTAAGTTGTTAAATGTAGCACCAGTACGATCACGCCAAGAGTAAGTTTATTAATCTTTCAGGATTAAACAAGTTCATGTAGTGTGAGACTGTTTAGCAGTCTGTCTTGAAATGGCGCTAAATCAGGACAAGTTTAACCAGACAGTTTATAGAGTTATGCCAAGCACTAGGCGTGGAAGTATGATATTAATATTGAAATCTTTATGCATGACACCGATCCAAAATCTTCCGATTCTAAGGCGGATGATCAACTTTTTTGCCACCGAGGCGTTTGAGAGTACATTGTTTCACTCATGTGTGAGTTGGGGAAAAATGACCGATATTACATCAGTATAGGAATAAATGTCTGTATGACTTGAAATAGAAAAATAAAATAACAGCGTTTTAATTGTATTAACAATGATACAGTTGAAAGTTACGCTTATAACAGCTTATATTATTATCTAAAAAGCTAACATCTCCCTTATATCTTTAATCTTAAAATAGCTAACAACTCTGTTTTGTTTAGAGATGTTCATCTAGTTAGTTACTACGGAATATCGAACGCAACAAGCTAGGAAAATGTTTGCCTTTTTTGAACTTAAATCTGTTTGTTATAGTTCTCAAAAAAAAATTAAAATACAGCGGATATCACAGCAAAAAACCATGATGAATATCTGTAAGAAAGCTGATCGGAACATCCACTCAAAACAAAAAGATTCTATGCCAAACCTTTCAAAACAACAAGATTCTATGCCAAACCTTTCAAAACAACAAGATTTCATGCCAAACATCTGGACAAAAACCTGATCAAAACTTCAAATCAAAAACTGTAAGATCCCATACTCATCAGAATTCTAACGACACGGTGCCATGTTAGATAATTGGAAAAAAATATCTGTCAGAACTTTCACGTATAACAGCAAGCAAGATTTAATCAAAATGTATGGAAAAACAAATGCTCAAAACAGCTAGATTTTATGATAATATCAGAAAGCAACACCTGATCAAAACAGAATAGCAAGATAACGTGCCAAATATCTTATAAACATCTAATTGAAACAACCACTATAATAAATTCCGTGATTAATATCTGAAAAATACCTAGTTACAACCAAAAACATTGAAAACGTCACCACTTTAAACAGCCAAATAACTGGGTAGAGGTGTTCGAAGCATGCTTTAAACAATTGGTTAGGCAAAAATTGAATTTTGCATAATTTCAAAAACCTAGTGATATTAATGATGAAAATGTCAAAAATGAAAATAATTTTATCAAACTATAGCACATTGATAAAAGCTATCAACTTGATAATGTTATGTTGATATGTTTTGATTTCTGTATTCGTGATAATCAATGATTAAAATAACCAAGCTTCCAATAACTGGCCTTTTCATTAGCAAAGTCCATCTTTCAAATTTTTTAAAGAATTTATTAAAATCTACAAATTTTGCATTTTTATTTTTTACCGCTTGCCTTTCTTCATGAATCTGTATATTATAATAAAAACAAAAAAAGTACCTGAAAAAAATTGCACATGTCAACACCAAACAATAAACACTTAAACGGCAATACAATAAACACAAAAAACGGCAAAAAAAATAAACATATCGATTTTTTAACAGATTAAAATCAATACTAATTGTACATGTCTGATAATTTCATAGAAATGATGCAATGTATTGTCCAATCTGCATATTTCCTTGGGGAGAATGAATTTTTTTTTTAATTATGACAAGAGGGCTAACTTGATCGAACATTTAAAAGTTATTAATATGCAATGATTTTATTGACAAGTTTGTAAGATTTTTATCAAACTCGATGTAATATCCTAATTGGCACATGCGCTCAATTTACCCTTAACGACGAGCTTCATTTATTGTTTACAATTGATTCAACTCCAACAATGCACTTCGTTTATTTGAAATTTAGATAAAATTCTAGATCTTTTGTATTTGAACATTTTTTTTCATTTTAAATTCATTTATAATTCATTTTATAAGGAGAAATAAGTCAATCCAGAAAAATAATTTAAATATTTTCCACACATAATACAAATAAAAATCGTATAAAATGAATGAACAAAATTTGAAAAAAGGCTTTATTTAAGCTTTAATTTAAGGACATCGGCGATAAATCAATTACAAAAATAACAACTTTTAAGCACGAAATCAGCATGAATGTCTATCACATACAATGTGGCCAGAAAGTTTTATTTTAGAGAACACGATAGTGAATTCAGTATCATGTATTCAATTTGATTGACAGACCTCAAAGAGAGGCATATTTTCGGTATTGTCTATATAAGGCTTACATAAATACAATGATCTTTGAGCTTTGCATTTGTCAAGAATAGTTGCAGTATGTCTGATAAGGTCCAAAGCAGTGTGCGAAATTACTACGGGCCCGATGGCTATTTCTGCTCTGGTCACCAACTTCATAGAGTTCCAAATCCGGTTGGCTCTTCTTGTAACCAGCGGTTCCCCTATAAATGTGGAATTTTCCTCAAGTAGCCTAAATTCGTAGGAGTTTGTTTCAGTATAATATTAAGAAATCTACATCAATGAACAATACTTTTCACTAGTGCAACAGACAATACATACAGTATAGTTAATATGAGATTTAATTTGAAAATTAAAGAGACACGCAAACTTTCATATTTCAGGGCCAATAACTTTTCATTTAGGCTATCGAATTTTAAACGTTAAGGGCGTTGTTGCCCTCGTGTCTTTCTAGCTTATTTCATACACTTGTCCAAAACAATAACTAGCAGTGGTTAATACAGTTGTCATGTGCAGAATATTTTGAAATTTTGAATATTTTCTTTTTGAAAAAAATTAAATTTTGCACGTGACACAATTTACGAAAAAGGAAAAATCCGAGAAACCGCGCTTTATTCTCTAACAACAAAGACATCTTAGGAGAATTCTTAACTTCTGGTTTTAAGGATTATAGTATTCACATTTAAGCTTGTTTTTCAAATATATCTTGCCCTCATGCATACTCTAAATTACGTTTTCTTTCGTGTGACTACATCAATGTTTTTGGGTTATGGCTGATAAGAGTTTGTAATAATTCAAATCGGCACAAAAAGTTGAAAAAGAAATGAAACACATTAAAAAGAAAATCAAGAGTTGGCTTATAATGCAAAACATAAAGGCCTAATTTCAAATCTATGATAAGAAAACCAAAAAAAAGTTCGTTTCCTTTATCATATTTGCACAGATAGACAAAAACAAATAATAAATAAATCTTTATGGAATAAAATTGCGTGTTTGAATAATCAAAACGAGAATTCATAATCGGACATTGAGAAGTTGGAACAATAAGACGCCAATTCTGATAATCATCCAATTCTGTAGAGACTAACGATAGTCTTTGTTTGTTAAAGTTAACTATAGGTCGAGAACTAACCAGTAGATGACAAATTTCCCAAGTGGTCTTGGTAAGTATTCTCTAAAAAATAATCTGTCATAGAACCTAAACATAAGGTTTTCAATTTTAGAAGTAGTTATCTTAAAACAATGGGTCTCGTTGGTAATTTCTCGCTGATCAATTAATGGTAATTTGACTGGCCTCTAATTAATAGTTTAATTGAATATTTTCTTCTTTCTTTTTTGTTTTAACTGCCTAACAACAAGCATCCGGGAATACGATTCATTTAACATGAAATGAAGTAATTGTTCAAGAAAAAACACTCGACTGAAAACAGATAAGTTAATCTTGTAGTAAGAAAAATGTAAACACAAGACCTAGACTTTTGTAGATAAAACAGCATGTTAGTAATTCTAAAAAGTTTTAAAAGGAATAAAACAAAAACGAAAAATTTAAAAATAAAAAGTATATAGACAAAATAAAAAAGAAACTACATTTTACAGATATTAATAAATTTACACTAAGAGAAACACGTAAAGCAATGAAATGAGCACAATACACTTGATTGTAGATACTATATACACACGAATTATTGTTATGAAAGCAAAATTAAAATTAATTAAAAGTCAAAGAGACATTATAAAGCTTCTGAAAAAAAACAAAAACAAATATAAAACAAAAATAACTACATAACATATATAAAAAAAAAACAAAGTCGTAACAGAATGATAATAAAACGTAGCCGTAACAGGATGATAATTAAACGTCGTAGTTGTACGGAATGACAATAAAACGTTGTCGTAACAGAATAATAATTAAACATTGTCGTAACAGAATGATAATAAAACGTAGTCGTAACAGGATGATAATTAAAAATGGTCGTAACTGAAGGATAATTAAACGTAGTCGTAACAGAATGATAATTGAACATAGTCGTAACAGGATGATAATTAAACATGGTCGTAACTGAAGGATAATTAAACGTAGTCGTAACAGAATGATAATTAAACATGGTCGAAACTGAAGGATAATTCAACGTAGTCGTCACAGAATGATAATTAAACGTAGTCGTAACAGAATGATAATTAAACGTAGTTGTACGGAATGACAATAAAACGTAGTTATAACAGAATGATAATTAAACATGGTCGTAACTGAAGGATAATTAAACATGGTCGTAACTGAAGGATAATTAAACGTAGTCGTAACAAAATATAATTAAACGTAGTCGTAATAGAATGATAATTAAACGTAGTCGTAACAGAATGATAATTAAACGTAGTCGTAACAGAATGATAATTAAATACAGTCGTAACAGAATGATAATTAAATACAGTCGTAACAGAATGATAAATAAATACAGTCGTAACAGATTTATAATTAAACGTAGTCGTAACTGAATGATAATTAAACGTAGTCGTAACAGAATGATAATTAAACGTAGTCGTAACAGATTTATAATTAAACATAGTCGTAACAGATTTATAATTAAACGTAGTCGTAACAGAATGATAATTAAACATAGTCGTAACAAATTTATAATTAAACATAGTCGTAACAGATTTATAATTAAACATAGTCATAACAGAATGAGAATTAAACGTAGGCGTAACAAAATGATAATTAAACGTAGTCGTAACAGAATTGTAATTAACAAGGTCGTAACTGAAGGATAATTAAACGTAGTCGTAACAGAATGATAATAAAAACGTAGTCGTAACAGAATGGTAATTAAACGTAGTCGTAACAGAATGGTATTAAAACGTAGTTGTAACAGAATGATAATTAAACGTAGTCGTAACAGAATGGTAATTAAACATGGTCGTAACAGAATGATAATTAAACGTAGTCGTAACAGAATGGTAAATAAACGTAGTCGTAACAGAATGATAATTAAACGTAGTTGTAACAGAATGGTATTTAAACGTAGTCCTAACAGAATGATAATTAAACGTAGTCGTAACAGAATGGTAATAAAACGTAGTCGTAACAGAATGGTAATTAAACGTAGTCGTAACAGAATGGTAATAAAACGTAGTCGTAACAGAATGGTAATTAAACGTAGTCGTAACAGAATGGTAATTAAACGTAGTCGTAACAGAATGGTAATTAAACGTAGTCGTAACAGAATGGTAATTAAACGTAGTCGTAACAGAATGGTAAATAAACGTAGTCCTAACAGAATGGTAATTAAACATAGTCGTAACAGAATGGTAACTAAACGTAGTCGTAACAGAATGGTAATTAAACGTAGTCGTAACAGAATGGTAACTAAACAAAGTTTTAACAGAATTGTAATTAAACGTAGTTGTAACAGAATAGTACCTAAACATTGTCGTAACAGAATGGTAACTAAACATAGTCGTAACAGAATGGTAATTAAACATAGTCGTAACAGAATGGTAACTAAACGTAGTCGTAACAGAATGGTAACTAAACATAGTCGTAACAGAATGGTAATTAAACATAGTCGTAACAGAATGGTAATTAAACGTAGTCGTAACAGAATGGTAATAAAACGTAGTTGTAACAGAATGGTAATTAAACGTAGTCGTAACAGAATGATAATTAAACGTAGTTGTAACAGAATGGTAACTAAACGTAGTCGTAACAGAATGGTAACTAAACGTAGTCGTAACAGAAAGGTAATTAAACAAAGTCGTAACAGAATGGTAATTAAACGTAGTCGTAACAGAATGGTAATTAAACGTAGTTGTAACAGAATGGTAATTAAACGTAGTCGTAACAGAATGATAATAAAACGTAGTTGTAACAGAATGGTAAATCAACGTAGTCGTAACAGAATGGTAATAAAACGTTGTCGTAACAGAATGGTAAATAAACGTAGTCGTAACACAATGGTAATTAAACATAGTCGTAACAGAATGGTAACTAAACGTAGTCGTAACAGAATGGTTATTAAACATAGTCGTAACAGAATGGTAACTAAACGTAGTTGTAACAGAATAGTACTTAAACATTATCGTAACAGAATGGTAACTAAACGTAGTCGTAACAGAATGGTAATTAAACATAGTCGTAACAGAATGGTAACTAAACGTAGTTGTAACAGAATAGTACTTAAATATTGTCGTTACAGAATGGTAACTAAATGTAGTCGTAACAGAATGGTAAATAAACGGAGTCGTAACACAATGGTAATTAAACATAGTCGTAACAGAATGGTAACTAAACGTAGTTGTAACAGAATAGTACTTAAATATTGTCGTTACAGAATGGTAACTAAACGTAGTCGTAACAGAATGGTAAATAAACGTAGTCGTAACACAATGGTAATTAAACGTAGTCGTAACAGAATGGTAACTAAACGTAGTCGTAACAGAATGGTAATTAAACATAGTCGTAACAGAATGGTTATTAAACGAAGTCGTAACAGAATGGTAATTAAACATAGTCGTAACAGAATGGTAACTAAACGTAGTCGTAACAGAATGGTAATTAAACATAGTCGCAACAGAATGGTAACTAAACGTAGTTGTAACAGAATAGTACTTAAATATTGTCGTTACAGAATGGTAACTAAACGTAGTCGTAACAGAATGGTAAATAAACGTAGTCGTAACACAATGGTAATTAAACATAGTCGTAACAGAATGGTAACTAAACGTAGTCGTAACAGAATAGTACTTAAACATTGTGGTAACAGAATGGTAACTAAACGTAGTCGTAACAGAATGGTAACTAAACGTAGTCGTAACAGAATGGTAATTAAACATAGTCGTAACAGAATGGTAATTAAACATGGTCGTAACAGAATGATAATTAAACGTAGTCGTAACAGAATGGTAAATAAACGGAGTCGTAACAGAATGATAATTAAACGTAGTCGTAACAGAATGGTAATTAAACGCAGTCGTAACAGAATGGTAATTAAACGTAGTCGTAACAGAATGGTAAATAAACGTAGTCCTAACAGAATGGTAATTAAACATAGTCGTAACAGAATGGTAACTAAACGTAGTCGTAACAGAATGGTAATTAAACGTAGTCGTAACAGAATGGTAACTAAACAAAGTTTTAACAGAATGGTAATTAAACGTAGTTGTAACAGAATAGTACCTAAACATTGTCGTAACAGAATGGTAACTAAACATAGTCGTAACAGAATGGTAATTAAACATAGTCGTAACAGAATGGTAACTAAACGTAGTCGTAACAGAATGGTAACTAAACATAGTCGTAACAGAATGGTAATTAAACATAGTCGTAACAGAATGGTAATTAAACGTAGTCGTAACAGAATGGTAATTAAACGTAGTTGTAACAGAATGGTAATTAAACGTAGTCGTAACAGAATGATAATTAAACGTAGTTGTAACAGAATGGTAACTAAACGTAGTCGTAACAGAATGGTAACTAAACGTAGTCGTAACAGAATGGTAATTAAACAAAGTCGTAACAGAATGGTAATTAAACGTAGTCGTAACAGAATGGTAATAAAACGTAGTTGTAACAGAATGGTAATTAAACATAGTCGTAACAGAATGATAATAAAACGTAGTTGTAACAGAATGGTAACTAAACGTAGTCGTAACAGAATGGTAATAAAACGTTGTCGTAACAGAATGGTAAATAAACGTAGTCGTAACACAATGGTAATTTAACATAGTCGTAACAGAATGGTAACTTAACGTAGTCGTAACAGAATGGTTATTAAACATAGTCGTAACAGAATGGTAACTAAACGTAGTTGTAACAGAATAGTACTTAAACATTATCGTAACAGAATGGTAATTAAACGTAGTCGTAACAGAATGGTAATTAAACATAGTCGTAACAGAATGGTAACTAAACGTAGTTATAACAGAATAGTACTTAAATATTGTCGTTACAGAATGGTAACTAAACGTAGTCGTAACAGAATGGTAAACAAACGTAGTCGTAACACAATGGTAATTAAACATAGTCGTAACAGAATGGTAACTAAACGTAGTCGTAACAGAATAGTACTTAAACATTGTGGTAACAGAATGGTAACTAAACGTAATCGTAACAGAATGGTAACTAAACGTAGTTGTAACAGAATAGTACTTAAACATTATCGTAACAGAATGGTAACTAAACGTAGTCGTAACAGAATGGTAATTAAACATAGTCGTAACAGAATGGTTATTAAACGTAGTCGTAACAGAATTGTAATTAAACATAGTCGTAACAGAATGGTAACTAAACGTAGTCGTAACAGAATGGTAATTAAACACAGTCGTAACAGAGTGGTAACTAAACGTAGTTGTAACAGAATAGTACTTAAATATTGTCGTTACAGAATGGTAACTAAACGTAGTCGTAACAGAATGGTAAATAAACGTAGTTGTAACACAATGGTAATTAAACATAGTCGTAACAGAATGGTAACTAAACGTAGTCGTAACAGAATAGTACTTAAACATTGTGGTAACAGAATTGTAACTAAACGTAGTCGTAACAGAATGGTAACTAAACGTAGTCGTAACAGAATGGTAATTAAACATAGTCGTAACAGAATGGTAATTAAACATGGTCGTAACAGAATGATAATTAAACGTAGTTGTAACAGAATGGTAAATAAACGTAGTGGTAACAGAATGATAATTAAACATAGTCGTAACAGAATGGTAATTAAACGTAGTCCTAACAGAATGATAATTAAACGTAGTCGTAACAGAATGGTAATAAAACGTAGTCGTAACAGAATGGTAATTAAACGTAGTTGTAACAGAATGGTAATAAAACGTAGTCGTAACAGAATGGTAAATAAACGTAGTCGTAACAGAATGGTTATTAAACGTAGTCGTAACAGAATGGAAATTAAACGTAGTCGTAACAGAATGGTCATTAAACGTAGTCGTAACAGAATGGAAATTAAACGTAGTCGTAACAGAATGGTAACTAAACGTAGTCGTAACAGAATGGTAATTAAACATAGTCGTAACAGAATGGTAACTAAACGTAGTCGTAACAGAATGGTAATTAAACGCAGTCGTAACAGAATGGTAACTAAACAAAGTTTTAACAGAATGGTAAATAAACGTAGTTGTAACAGAATAGTACTTAAACATTGTCGTAACAGAATGGTAACTAAACATAGTCGTAACAGAATGGTAATTAAACATAGTCGTAACAGAATGGTAACTAAACGTAGTCGTAACAGAATGGTAACTAAACGTAGTCGTAACAGAATGGTAATTAAACATAGTCGTAACAGAATGGTAATTAAACGTAGTCGTAACAGAATGGTAATAAAACGTAGTTGTAACAGAAGGGTCATTAAACGTAGTCGTAACAGAATGATAATTAAACGTAGTTGTAACAGAATGGTAACTAAACGTAGTCGTAACAGAATGGTAACTAAACGTAGTCGTAACAGAATGGTAATTAAACAAAGTCGTAACAGAATGGTAATTAAACGTAGTCGTAACAGAATGATAATAAAACGTAGTTGTAACAGAATGGTAAATAAACGTAGTCGTAACAGAATGGTAATTAAACGTAGTCGTAACAGAATGGTAAATAAACGTAGTCGTAACAGAATGGTAATTAAACATAGTCGTAACAGAATGGTAACTAAACGTAGTCGTAACAGAATGGTTATTAAACATAGTCGTAACAGAATGGTAACTAAACGTAGTTGTAACAGAATAGTACTTAAACGTAGTCGTAACAGAATGGTAATTAAACATAGTCGTAACAGACTGGTAATTAAACATAGTCGTAACAGAATGGTAACTAAACGTAGTTGTAACAGAATGGTACTTTAATATTGTCGTTACAGAATGGTAACTAAACGTAGTCGTAACAGAATGGTAAATAAACGTAGTCGTAACACAATGGTAATAAAACATAGTCGTAACAGAATGGTAACTAAACCTAGTTGTAACAGAATAGTACTTAAATATTGTCGTTACAGAATGGTAACTAAACGTAGTCGTAACAGAATGGTAAATAAACGGAGTCGTAACACAATGGTAATTAAACATAGTCGTAACAGAATGGTAACTAAACGTAGTTGTAACAGAATAGTACTTAAATATTGTCGTTACAGAATGGTAACTAAACGTAGTCGTAACAGAATGGTAAATAAACGTAGTCGTAACACAATGGTAATTAAACATAGTCGTAACAGAATGGTAACTAAACGTAGTCGTAACAGAATAGTACTTAAACATTGTGGTAACAGAATGGTAACTAGACGTAGTCGTAACAGAATGGTAACTAAACGTAGTTGTAACAGAATAGTACTTAAACATTATCGTAACAGAATGGTAACTAAACGTAGTCGTAACAGAATGGTAATTAAACATAGTCGTAACAGAATGGTAATTAAACGTAGTCGTAACAGAATGGTAATTAAACATAGTCGTAACAGAATGGTAACTAAACGTAGTCGTAACAGAATGGTAATTAAACACAGTCGTAACAGAATGGTAACTAAACGTAGTTGTAACAGAATAGTACTTAAATATTGTCGTTACAGAATGGTAACTAAACGTAGTCGTAACAGAATGGTAAATAAACGTAGTCGTAACACAATGGTAATTAAACATAGTCGTAACAGAATGGTAACTAAACGTAGTCGTAACAGAATAGTACTTAAACATTGTGGTAACAGAATGGTAACTAAACGTAGTCGTAACAGAATGGTAACTAGTCGTAGTCGTAACAGAATGGTAATTAAACATAGTCGTAACAGAATGGTAATTAAACATGGTCGTAACAGAATGATAATTAAACGTAGTCGTAACAGAATGGTAAATAAACGTAGTCGTAACAGAATGATAATTAAACGTAGTCGTAACAGAATGGTAATTAAACGTAGTCCTAACAGAATGATAATTAAACGTAGTCGTAACAGAATGGTAATAAAACGTAGTCGTAACAGAATGGTAATTAAACGTAGTCGTAACAGAATGGTAATAAAACGTAGTCGTAACAGAATGGTAAATAAACGTAGTCGTAACAGAATGGTAATTAAACGTAGTCGTAACAGAATGGAAATTAAACGTAGTCGTAACAGAATGGTAATTAAACGTAGTCGTAACAGAATGGTAATTAAACGTAGTCGTAACAGAATGGTAAATAAACGTAGTCCTAACAGAATGGTAATTAAACATAGTCGTAACAGAATGGTAACTAAACGTAGTCGTAACAGAATGGTAATTAAACGTAGTCGTAACAGAATGGTAACTAAACAAAGTTTTAACAGAATGGTAATTAAACGTAGTTGTAACAGAATAGTACTTAAACATTGTCGTAACAGAATGGTAACTAAACATAGTCGTAACAGAATGGTAATTAAACATAGTCGTAACAGAATGGTAACTAAACGTAGTCGTAACAGAATGGTAACTAAACGTAGTCGTAACAGAATGGTAATTAAACATAGTCGTAACAGAATGGTAATTAAACGTAGTCGTAACAGAATGGTAATAAAACGTAGTTGTAACAGAATGGTCATTAACCGTAGTCGTAACAGAATGATAATTAAACGTAGTTGTAACAGAATGGTAACTAAACGTAGTCGTAACAGAATGGTAACTAAACGTAGTCGTAACAGAATGGTAAATAAACGTAGTCGTAACAGAATGGTAATTAAACGTAGTCGTAACAGAATGGTAATAAAACGTAGTTGTAACAGAATGGTAACTAAACGTAGTCGTAACAGAATGATAATAAAACGTAGTTGTAACAGAATGGTAAATAAACGTAGTCGTAACAGAATGGTAATTAAACGTAGTCGTAACAGAATGGTAACATAACGTAGTCGTAACAGAATTGTTATTAAACATTGTCGTAACAGAATGGTAACTAAACGTAGTTGTAACAGAATAGTACTTAAACATTATCGTAACAGAATGGTAACTAAACGTAGTCGTAACAGAATGGTAACTAAACGTAGTTGTAACAGAATAGTACTTAAACATTATCGTAACAGAATGGTAACTAAACGTAGTCGTAACAGAATGGTAATTAAACATAGTCGTAATAGAATGGTAATTAAACGTAGTCGTAACAGAATGGTAATTAAACATAGTCGTAACAGAATGGTAACTAAACGTAGTCGTAACAGAATGGTAATTAAACATAGTCGTAACAGAATGGTAACTAAACGTAGTTGTAACAGAATAGTACTTAAATATTGTCGTTACAGAATGGTAACTAAACGTAGTCGTAACAGAATGGTAAATAAACGTAGTCGTAACACAATGGTAATTAAACATAGTCGTAACAGAATGGTAACTAAACGTAGTCGTAACAGAATAATACTTAAACATTGTGGTAACAGAATGGTAACTAAACGTAGTCGTAACAGAATGGTAACTAAACATAGTCGTAACAGAATGGTAATTAAACATAGTCGTAACAGAATGGTAATTAAACGTAGTTGTAACAGAATAGTACTTAAACATTGTCTTAACAGAATGGTAACTAAACATAGTCGTAACATAATGGTAATTAAACATAGTCGTAACACAATGCTAACTAAACGTAGTCGTAACAGAATGGTAATTAAACATAGTCGTAACAGAATGGTAATTAAACGTAGTCGTAGCAGAATTGTAATAAAACGTAGTTGTAACAGAATGGTAATTAAACGTAGTCGTAACAGAATGATAAATAAACGTAGTCGTAACAGAATGGTAATTAAACATAGTCGTAACAGAATGGTAAATAAACGTAGTCGTAACAGAATGGTAATTAAACGTAGTTGTAACAGAATGGTAAATAAACGTAGTCGTAACAGAATGGTAAATAAACGTAGTCGTAACAGAATGGTAACTAAACGTAGTCGTAACAGAATGGTAATTAAACATAGTCGTAACAGAATGATAATTAAACGTAGTTGTAACAGAATGATAATTAAACGTAGTCGTAACAAAATGGTAATTAAACGTAGTTGTAACAGAATGGTAAATAAACGTAGTCGTAACAGAATGATAATTAAACGTAGTTGTAACAGAATGATAATTAAACGTAGTTGTAACAGAATGATAATTAAACGTAGTTGTAACAGAATGGTAAATAAACGTACTCGTAACAGAATGATAATTAAACGTAGTTGTAACAGAATGATAATTAAACGTAGTCGTAACAGAATGGTAATTAAACGTAGTCGTAACAGAATGGTAAATAAACGTAGTTGTAACAGAATGATAATTAAACGTAGTTGTAACACAATGATAATTAAACGTAGTTGTAACAGAATGATAATTAAACGTAGTCGTAACAGAATGGTAAATAAACGTAGTTGTAACAGAATGATAATTAAACGTAGTTGTAACAGAATGATAACTAAACGTAGTCGTAACATAATGGTAAATAAACGTAGTCGTAACAGAATGGTAATTAAACGTAGTTGTAACAGAATGATAATAAAACGTAGTCGTAACAGAATGGTAATTAAACGTAGTTGTAACAGAATGGTAAATAAACGTAGTCGTAACAAAATGATAATTAAACGTAGTTATAACTGAATGGTAAATAAACGTAGTCGTAACAGAATGATAATTAAACGTAGTCCTAACAGAATGATAATTAAACGTAGTTGTAACAGAATGATAATTAAACGTAGTCGTAACACAATGGTAATTTAACGTAGTCTTAACACAATGGTAATTAAACATAGTCGTAACAGAATTGTTAAACGTAGTCGTAACAGGATGATAATTAAACCTAGTCGTAACAGAATGACAATAAAACGTAGTCGTAACAGGATTATAACAAAACATAGTCGTAACAGAATGATAATTAAACGTAGTCGTAACAGAATGGTAATTAAACGTAGTCGTAACAGAATGGTAATTAAACATAGTCGTAACAGAATGGTAATTAAACATAGTCGTAACAGAATGGTAATTAAACATGGTCGTAACAGAATGATAATTAAACATGGTCGTAACAGAATGATAATTAAACATGGTCGTAACAGAATAATAATTGAACATGGTCGTAACAGAATGATAATTAAATTTAATTGTAACAGAATGATAATTAAACATAGTCGTAACAAAATGATAATTAAACGTAGTCGTCACAGAATGATGATTAAACGTAGTCGTCACAGAATGATAATTAAATACAGTCGTAACAAAATGGTAATTAAACGTAGTCGTCACAACAGAAAGATAATCAAACGTAGTCGTAACAGAATGATAATCTAACATAGTGGTAACACATTTAACATTTAACATATTCTTAACAGAATGATAATTAAACATAGTCGTAAAAGAATGATAATTAAACGTAGTCGTAACGGAATGATAGTTTAACATATTCGTAACAGAATGATAATTTAACATAGTCGTAACAAAATGATAATTAAACGGAGTCGTAACAGAATGGTAATTAAACGTAGTCGTAACAGAATGATAATTAAACATGGTCGTAACAGAATGGTAATTAATATTTTCGTTGTTACTTTATTGTTTTTACATTGCTTGGATTAAATAACGAATAAGAAATATAGTTATGCGCAATACTCACATGTAAATTAACAATTCTGGATGAGAGGGAGCTATTCAAATAAGGAATTTTTTTTTAATTTCGGAATAATCAAGAAAAATTGGCTATGTATACGGTATCGAGCAGTTCCTTTATTATTACACTCGACGTGTTCTGATACATCATCTGTTAAATGGGTGATTAACTTGTCGAACTTGATTATGTTTCACTTACGGACGAATGGTGTAGGTGCAGACAGAAGAAAAAAATCTTCCTAATGTTTGTGGCAAAAACTAAGTACTTCATTTAAGAAATAATCCATTGAAAATTACTATTTATTTTTTCTTTGTTTATTTCCATATTTCCGCATCATTGCTAGCTTCTATAGGTCCGTGCAATAAAATTTAGACCATCGTCCAGTATAGTCTTATATATGCATTTGTGATTTAAGTAACATTTTCTGGCTATTTACTTATATACTTTACAATTATCTAACTATCAAATGGCTAAATATTAGAGCAATTATCTTCCAGCTTGACATTTGTCATACAAAAATAGATTATCAAGTAAAGTTCAACTGAAAACTAATACATATGGTACACATCGATAGATCATCATACGGTTTTACACGCAAATGCAATAAAAATTGAGTTTTTCTAATGAGCTCTATAACTGGGCCAAAATAATGTCAATACTAGCGCTGTGGAGCCCGATGAAATGTGTAGCTTAAAACATGTACCTAGTAATAGTCTTGTGACACAAAAGCACAACATTGAAAACACATCAATTAGGAAGGACAAGATAAATATAAACTGATATAATAACTGAACGGTACAGAGTGATGTAGAATGTTAGGCCTTTTACTAACTCTCAAAGTAATTCCCTAAAGTAAGTATAGAGGAGCCTCGTCGGTTAGCGAGTTGTCGAAAGCGCGTGTTACAGGTTCGAATTAAACTCTGGCGGATCCTAGTGTGAGAAAGTTTGTTAGTTTACTTGTCACTACAGTCTCTCGACGATTCCACGAACTAGCAGTCTTGATATAAGTAAAGGAAACAAACTTAACTGGAGCTTAAAACACCATTAATCCATTCATGTCTTTAAGTGATTTTAGGCATCAGCTAATTTAAGTCTGTCCTGGCAAAGTGTATAATGACATAATAAAATACATTCTAACATAAGTATCACTATGAACCAAATAAATGCTTTCTTTATAAAGGTTAAAACGAGTTTTTATGTGAGTAAAAGTGTTAAAATCAGATGTTAGAATTAACATTCTACGAAATCATTTGCCATCACTAATAATACAAATTCTTTTTACAACATACTTTATACCAATTAGTTTGCTTAATTCTGTGGTTAATTTCACGCATAAATGGTAAAATTTTTACTCCAATATTATGATATAAGTTGTTAATACTAACTACCGTATAATTATATAATAACAGATTTATTTCAAATTATAAGAAAGTTTGATACGATTTTCGTATTTGGTATATTTACAGCACGTACACAAACAGCAATATCTTCTAGTAAAAGGCTCACAAGTTACTCATTGAAGATTTTGCAATGTCTGACCGAATCAACATCTTCAATATACGCGGAGATAATAGGTTTGGAAAACACTAAGAGATCTTTCTGTTCATTTGTATTATCAATTTAATCATTCGCTCTATATCGCAGTGAAACAAGGTCCAAATCTCTGTAACAAAATTTCCATTGCGGTAGCTCAGTTGGTAGAGTGCTTGCTCCGTACGTGGAAGGTCGTGGGTTCGAACCCCGAACGGGTCTGACTCAAGACTTGAAAGTGGATAGTGATTGTTCTTTCGCCAAGCAATCGACATTACGAAATAAAGGTACCGGTTCTTTCGGATGGGAACTTAAAATAAATGAGGTCTCGTGTCAAGTCAGGCGTGGCACATAAAGAACCCTGCTGTATAATGCCATCAGCGCAACGCACAGGCAAAATTTTTGCACTTTCGCCTATAGCTGGCGACGTCTCGATATAAGTGAAATATTCTTGACTGGGACGTTAAACACCATTACTCACTCTATAACAAAATTTATTATGAATTACATGAATCACAGTTTAATTGCACCTGCCACCTACTTTATTCTCATTAGAATCAGTAACCAAACCCGAAAGTAATGTTTTATCTTTTGGTTTAAAATTTCATCGAATTTGTCGAATATCGAATCAATTCACACAAGGTCTGTATTATTATAATTATATTATTACTATTATTCATTTATTTATTTTATTTGTTTTTATTTATTTATTTTATTTTTATTTATTTATTTACTTTTATTTTATTTATTTATTTTTTGTTTGTTAAATTTTAAAAATTTAAAACGTTCCTTTAGTCCTTGTTTTCTTTTTTATTATATATAAATCTTACCTTTCTCTTCCATTTTCAAGTCATGACTTAGGTGTCATGACTTTAGACTTCAGATTTTATATTTCAAATCCTAATCTGTAAATTCCGTTTTTCGGAGTGATGTTTTCTGAATGCTCTGAAATAAATTATAAAACCCCTCATTAAAGTCAATATTGTCAAGTTAGAGAGGGAAAACTCGTCCAATTATCAATACAATTTTAACAGTTATTGTAATTTTCCTGTGGTTTATAAACAGATAATCAATAACATGCAATTCATGAATAAACATTCTATCCCGTTATTCAATTATATATTTAGATCATTTTATTTCCGATTTTTTTTTAACCAGGATGTGGTTAAAATTTTCATGCGATTGGTCAACTATCTTGTTTTCTAGAAAAGCTAGTCACTATTTTTCTGTTTCCATTATCCAATTAAATGATTGCTAATTCGGTTAATTTCACCAACATTCTTCAAATTATTTAACTTATTACAATTAAAAATAATTTTCAATATGGTTGCAATCTGTTTAATCGCAGATCCTGAATAGTTCTAGAACCATGTATTGACTTAAGTACTTCTGAAACATAACCCGCCGTGTTTCATCATTTAAACTTAATTTTATTTCTAGTTTTACATTTATAACATATCAATAACATTCGGTCACAATTGCAATATGTCTCGCTTTTTCTCTAGTTTGCGTTTTATAAACATTTTTGGTAATTTTTTAACAATCACGTAGATTTCTTTAAATACATATCGATTGTTTTTATCTCTTTTTTTGTTTTTTACCTCTCTGAAAATCAACAGGTTGCACGAAACTCGATTTTTTTCCTTCATTTTCCATTCCAAAGCATTCTGATTTGTTCAAGTGTTGCTATAACATGTTGCAGTTCAGAACACTGTTGTAGTAGTTTCATTTGCATTTCTTTTCACCTCTCAACAACAAAAATATTTGATTTATTCCTTAATTTACGATAGTTTTAAAGATTTTAAACACAAAATTCCTTTCTCCTAAATACATTTAAAGTCTTGTATTTCCATGTGTCCCGAACTCTCTTTTTCTTTCTTTTTACTTGCCGTAAAACAATACTTTTGACATGTGTATGTATGTTTATCTGGTTATAGCTGATTGTGTAAGTTTCATAGATTTCATTAGTAAATGTTTCGTTAACATTATATGCTATCTACACTACAGGGACTCATAACACAAACATTTGTGACACTCTAACACTCAGTATTATAACACAGAATGAAACACGGAACGATTAAACCATTAACACCAATTTGGTTTATTACTTATTGTAACACAAGTTGGTTCCGACTCGGCTATTACTAATACATTTACCATCGAGACTAAATTGTTGTGGATATAAACAATACAAAAATACCGAACATTGTTTCAAGATCGACTACAGTTATGAAATAATAAGTAGGAATATCAGTTACTTATTGTGTTGACAAAAAAGGAAACGTGACAACAGCGAATGCAAATGCAAAAAAAAAAATATATATATATATTAAAAATAATAAAAACCAAACACAAAAACCCACGAATTATCCAAAAACAGAAACAAGCAAACAAAACATAAAGAAAATACGAATACAAATTGGGTCAATCGTGTTTAAAATGTTGGCATTACACATATAGAGGACCCTCAACTATCCTACTCATTTTACAACCAGCTTAACGAAACGTATTTATACATTTAAATTTTAAGTATAATTAAAAGGTAAAGGGTTTACAAATATTCTAAAAAAACAACTATCACGGAGTGAGGTTTCACAAGATTGATAAAAATATGTTTTTGTCTCTACCATTAATGTAAGCCTTGTATAACCAGGTACTCGATTCTAATTCTTAGATACATCAACCAACTGAAGTTGCTCCTGACTAGAAATGCTAAACTTGAATTTTTAACGAATATGTGTCCTATACACAATTTAAATACAATCACACTCTCAATCAAAGACCCCGATGACAACTGTAAAATATTAAACAATATACTATATTATCATCTATAAAAGATTTGTGCAACAGGTGCCCGTCCATGATCTATTAATATAATGATAGGATGATATGAAGTTTATCAAAAGTAAGGACTGCGCAAACGCTACTATACGTTTTAAGTGAGAGTTCACAAATTCCCCCATGTTAAGTTTTTATTTTTATTGAATAAGGATTAAAAATAATTTACCAAATACTTATTTTTTAATACTTTATAAACCTTTTTTAAAAAAAACAAATGACGTTGTTTATTACACAGCATATGGATGACATAAACACACTGATGGTAGATGAAATGTTTCATATATTTACAGTTTTTAATCTTTATTTATCACCATTTAATGTTAAAATAGTTGTTTTAAAGGCGCGCTAATGAGTTATAAGCTTTTTACAACCTACATATAAGTTCTTATCAAACTTAGACAAATCCTAGTAAAAGAAACATTGTTGGTTTGGTTGCTAAAGTTTTTCTTTTGATAACCCTCCTCCATCCCTGACCGATTCGATATAAATGGTTTACTCTTTTGCTCGGGCTTAAAACACCCTTATTGCCCTATGTACATGTAAGTGTTTTCACTACAACAGCCGATTGACATGTACCATTCACTGTCGGTCTCTTATTTTCATTATATTCACCGCCGGGTTTCACGAAGTCGGATGTTTAGATAGTAGATCTCTTACAAACTTTTTATCTTTTGTTATAATGTGTTTCTGATGCATTATCCGTCTATTCATCCTAATATTTCACCTTTTTCAAAAGTCAATCAATAATCTATACCCTCACGATCGTCCCAATAGATGAAAGTTTGTATTTGTTATTTCAATAATTAAAATACACACATAAAGGAATTTCATATTACCCCTTTGTTTAAGCTTGATTCCAATATATTTTGTATTAAATATAGCTCTGACGCAGTAGATCGTAAAACGTGTTTAAAGTCTGCAAGTAAGAAAATACCTCAGAGAAATTACATGCACTATGAAACCAAAGCATTCAATTTTTCAAAACTAGTTGCCTTCTGTCTGAATAGAATTAGCTCAATCAATCCCACTGTGACCACTCCAGTATCCTGTTCTAAAGTGTTCATCCTAAACACATGCCTTCATCATTTTCTTCAGTTAAATGTTACACAATATTTAACTTCGTTTTCGGTTTGGATATCAACATTTCGATCATAATTTGTATCTCTGTAAGACATCTTGGATCAATCTACGTCTAATTTTCATTTTTTTTTTTACCAATTTATATCTTATTTCGATAACGTTTTATCTCTATAAATTTTTATTGCAAAATCTACGTTGTGAAATATCAGCGTATCATTTATTCTTTATCATTTATACTTAGTTTGGCAATCATTGGTATAACTTATCATGTTAAGTACTTCGTCAAGGCCATGCATAGAAATTTATCATACCTCGTCATAGCCATGCTCTGAAACTTATCATAACTCGTCATGGCCATGCTCAGTAACTTATCATACCTCGTCATAGCCATGCTCTGAAACTTATCATAACTCGTCATGGCCATGCTCGGTAACTTATCATACCTCGTCATGGCCATGCTCTGTACCTTGTCATGGTCCTGCTCAGTGCCTTCTCATGGCCATGCTCAATAACTTATCATAGACATGCTCAGTGCCTTCTCATGGCCATGCTCAATAACTTATCATAGACATGCTCAGTGCCTTCTCATGGCCATGCTCAATAACTTATCATAGACATGCTCGGTGCCTTGTCATGGCTATGCTCGGTGCCTTGTAAAAGCCATGCTCAGTAACTTATCATTATGTATAAGTCTTTATATTAGCGTGTATTATATTTGGCGCTTCCGAGGGTCTCAAACATTTAGTGTGTATTAATATTGGCACTCCCATGGTTTTCCAAAAGTCATGGTTTAATAAATAACTTACATCTTCGGTTTGGTTGAAGAAATTCATTTGGTAGATACATATGCAATCTTTAAAAAAATCTCATGGTTTTGTAATATACAAAATCTTTCTATGTGTAAAAAATTAATTTAAATTTAGAACAATTTATTCATCAATTAAGAGAAAAAATTACGAAATCATTTTAGAATTTCATATCTGAAAATTACCTGCAGGCTATGAACTCTAACAATGACAAATCCCATGCGTTTAACAAAAACCCAAAATTTTTTCACCATTCTGCTGCACTTATTTCTATTAATATAAGGGTATGAGAAATAGATATATTCTGTCAGAATCTGATCACGAACGAGGAAATAAATACATGTATACTAGTAGTATGTTTTATATCATTACCTTCTTCTGGACTCCTATCTGATACATCACTATCGACATATCAAAGAAAAACCAGTATCTGGAGAGTTAATCTAACTCGATAACTTATACATGTTTTTCAAGATGGTTTAAACGTGCTTATCAAGGTTCATCACAAAAATCTATAAATGTTGTGCCTTATTTTAAAATCAGGGTTATCAATATCAAATATATTTTAAGGAAAAGGGTCTAATATTCTGAGAAAATTAGGCTTGTTATATTTCGATTACTGTGTATGTTCTATGTTAAAAGATAAATTGTTTGTATTTGAGATATGAAATCTCAAAGTTATCGATATTAAAATACTCTAGGCTTTAAGGGAGGAAGTATGCGCTTCTGGAAAAGTATGGACACTTACATTTTTCATTTTTTAAAATAAAAATCAAAAGCATGACCAATAGTTTTGCTGTCAATTAACTTGCTAAAACTCCTTGTTTTAATGTTGAATAGTTTGAATATTAGTTTGAATGGCATTTGCTGGCTCTAGACCTTTCTTAATAGTGATGCTGAATGCATTCTCATCAATTTTGCCGACATCAAGACATTGAATAATCATATAAACCTTTTTAGCTATCTTTTACGGAAATCACCGTATCTCTCATCACTGCTAAGAGCTACATGTACAAGGAAAAATCGTGACATTACAGATAAGACGGTAGTTACCAGCCCCAGGGCAGTACCACATATAAAAAAATTTACTCATACAAAAAAATGGGATATTAGCGTTTTGCTTCATTTAAATGACATATTTATGAATGTATAGTTAAAAAACTTCATTATAGTCCAAGGTTTTATATAAATTCGTTAATTAGCATTAAACTTGTGAAAAATCGTTTATAAAAGACGAACGAACAGAACGTGAATTTTTTTTTTTTAGATCTTGCATTTGCGTTCTATTCCTCAAATCATAAAAAGATGGAAATAAAAATTATAGTCTGGTGAATCATTAGAAAGTCTAACATAAGGGAAAACATAAACACATATAGTGTTGGTACCTACGTATTACATATCAGGCTTCATATATAACCAGTAAAATGAGATAAAGATCACATAAAACAATATAGTAAAGACGTCACTCACGGACATGGACACACTCACGGAGAGGAGTCGATGTATCTATTCCTTAAGAAAAATATAAAAGAAAAACATAAAACAAAATAAATAAAATAATAAAATAAAATAAAAATAAAGTAAAATGGATTTATGGTCTGATGCAGACCATCAATCCAATCCGTTTATAGTAACATAATTATCTCGTATAGGCTGTCATGAATATGCTACTTATAAATTTTTATCAAAAAATAAAAAATAATGAAAAGTATCAGTTGACAACGCCCATTCTATTGGTCTAATGGTGGCAACCGTATCGAAGTAATTATTTGGTGCGTTAATGCGTGGTTTAAAAATATAATAAAATTATATTTTGGTTCTTAAAATGGGATGAAAAAAAAGAAACATCACGCCCGTCAATATTACTTTACTTATATCAAGTGAATTTAAGGTGTTATGAGAAATCTACAACATGATACTGCGGCCTATAAACTGACGGACTATAGGATTTTAGAACCTAATAGACACTGTGATAATGTAATCTGTGACATGCGCTGTACAACGTAACAGATTGCTTTAGACCACCCGGTCATCTAAACCTGTGTCACATGGTTTCTGATACAGGAAGAAAAAAAAGTTAAACATTTGAATTCTATGTTTAGTTTATCTTGGTAATCTCTTTTTAAGTGTTTCTTAGTTAAAATCACATACAATTAGGATGTTAAATATAATGTTTCTGATTTAGACAAACAAGGCGTGGTGACCTTTGATCTTCAACTATGCAGTTATTTGCACTGAAGTTACGATAAGATTTATTACTTGTTTAATCATTATGTCATAGAGAAGACTGAAGCATATCAATTAAACTTCCGCATTTCTCTAATTGTATTTAAATATAAGTCGAATTAAAACTACAATACATCTAAGCATGAAAGATAACCCGTTCTATATAGTCTGACATGTAGACTTGCCCTTTTAAAAGGATCAACTGACAAACTTCCTTTTACTATCAAAACCCTGAAATATTGTACAGGTCTATCCGACATGTTACTTGAAGCTGTATTCATTCTTAAAGGCTTCTGTAGAGGTAATTAATTGTTTCTGATGAGTTTTAGTTACATATTTCAGAATGACATTTAAAATACTAATTATATGTTTTTATCGTGATAAGAATTCATTTTTAAGATATCTTTATCAATATCAGCCGTTGATTACATATTTTTACTTCGTTCTAATAAAAAATTATCTAATGTATGATATCTTCTGGACATCGGTAGATAAAGATTGAATTTTCCCCCAATAAATATCAATAAACCATAGATAATTTCTTATCACTAGATATCATAGGGAACATTAGCCCGCTGTAGTTAGACTTTTTTCCGTATTTTGAGATCTTTTTGATTATTTACACTGATATAAATATTTCATAATGATAAGTGTTGAAATTGTTTATCTTAACAAGCTATATATAAAATGACAGAATTATTGATATATCGATTTAAGCTGCTATTTTTGTTATTGGCATTCGCATAATTTAAACTATGCAAGTAATGAAAAGAGGGTGCTGCAACAATCCTTACAGGACATATGGAATAAAAATGCATCTTAATTGTTTTCTTTGAATCTAACTGGAATTTTGTATCAAAACACGCTTTATAATTATCTTTTACAGAGTATCTCAAGTTGATAGTTAAAAAGTAATACATCACAATCCTGATCTGAGCTCAACTTCAAATGATCAATAAGACACTGCTAAATCTAATATTCATCATGAAAATATAGATTGACATTGATTGTTTTAATTTCATTTATATATTTCTCATATTAAATAAAACTTTGGATTGGTAGCCCATCCGAGGCAAAAACAAAAATAAGATGTTGTAGAATGATATCAACAACCTAATTGATAAGAAGATTTATACTTTTACACTTTTTAACTGGGTAAATATCCATGTACATGTGTGTAAACTGAGACTTGTGTTTTTTTCCATTAACACACTTTTTAACTGGGTAGATATCCATGTGTATAAACTGAGACTTTTGTTTTTTATCCATTAACACACTTTTTAACTGGGTAGATATACATGTGTATCAAATGAGACTTGTGTTTTTTCCATTAACACACTTTTTAACTGGGTAGATATACATGTGTATAAACTGAGACTTGTGTTTTTTCCATTAACACACTTTTTAACTGGGTAGATATACATGTGTATTAACTGACACTTGTGTTTTTTCCATTAACACACTTTTTAACTGGGTAGATATACATGTGTATCAAATGCGACTTGTGTTTTTTCCATTAACACACTTTTTAACTGGGTAGATATACATGTGTATAAACTGAGACTTGTGTTTTTTCCATTAACACACTTTTTAACTGGGTAGATATACATGTGTATAAACTGAGACTTGTGTTTTTTTCATTAACACACTTTTTAACTGGGTAGATATACATGTGTATAAACTGAGACTTGTGTTTTTTCCATTAACACACTTTTCTTGTGAACTCCGTATACAAGGCTTAGACCTTTGCCTCTAACAGTAGAATCTGATCGCTCCAGTAACTCTTCACTGCTTTTAGCTTATCGAATCTATCAAATTTTTTTTATAAGAATAGTACAGAAGATTAGTACGATTTCCTCATGGAGTGTCCATTGTACAGTGATTTAAGGTATAATTTGACCAACAGGGCAACTTAAGCTTGTGATGCTTTTCATATTTTATTTTCATGACCAGTACGGATATTATCTACAGCTCGGTATATAAAAGGTTGTGAAATTGTATTTGGTTATTTTTTATTATTATTTAGTTTTATTAAAAAGTTAAACTTTTGTATCGTTTTACTTAAAGGAGCACATTTCCCTTGTTTAATTTCCTACTAATTATTATTTTTTTTAACTCTACTTATATATTTTACACAGTATATATTGAGGGTAGTGTCTCATAATTCATCTCTAATTTAATTGAAGATTCTATATTCGGTCGCTCTGAATCTTAATTCTATAGAATTTTCTTTGTATTGTATAGGAAACTACAAAGACATACAAACAAATCGGTACTATACGCGAAAAATTATTGTATGTTTTCAACTCACAATAATAAAACTAAAATTCAAAAAGCTGAAAAACATTTGAAACACAACAGATTTATAATTTCACATTTATGGTATATAACTATAGAGTAATCACACCAGAGAAAAGTAAAAAAAAAATAAAAATTAAAAAAAAATTAAAAAAACACCTTTTATCATGAACAATGCTATGTGTTTAACATGACAACCCCGTGAGTTTATCAAATTTAATAATTTGGTTTGATACCATGCAGCATTTAAGCACAATGCTTCACGGTTTCTGAATGTCTAAAAGGATTAGAAACTGAGTAATGATACATTTTTAGAATGTCAAAATGATTTTCTTATAGATTTCATTCAGTGACATTTTTATACGCCTCTTTTACTAATGACATACAGTTTGATCAAAATACGCATGTTTTTTATCATTCAGCAATGATGATATAAGGTCATCTTCAACCTCAGCAATTCCAGTTGACAATTCAATTCCAAATGTCTATCATCTAGTGAAAAAGAATAGATTAAGATCATTCAATATGCATGCTTGATTGTAAGGGTTTGAGGTGATAAGTAACTTAATTTACATTTTGGTAAACGTCAATATCTCGTTAACATGTTATTTGTTTTCGCTTCGGGTTTTTATTTTATTTATTTTTTTTTAAATTTATTTATGTATATTTTTATTGTTTTTTAGTTCCTTTCCAATATAAAGTTGAGCTGTCATTTGAATTTTCTTTAATTCTAGAAAAAAAACGTGTTACAACTTAGCTACTGTAATTAATTTGGCAACAGTTTTGGTAGGATCCACTATTAAATGTACTGAAACTGATGTATATAAAAATGTTTTATTGTGTTAAATTATGACCTTATTAAACCTTAAAACGCAATTGTTTAAACAATCTTTATTATTTATGTGGCCTTTCTTAAGTAGAAGATCAATTTCTTATCCATTTATGTGTACTATTTGTTTTTGCTATAAATATGTTTTAGCCTGTTGTGGTTCTGCCTTTGAAATAATGTTCGCCTTCACGAAAAACGAAATGTCATTGAAAAGGCATCCAAATTGAGACTTTGATTCTAACTCTTGTTCTTATTTTTAGAAAATTGTGGCTGAACAAAATGTCACATAATAGGAGGCAACAATAGCAGAAATTAACGAAATGTTTGGAACGAAATACTAGCACAACACGTTGGTACGGAATGATAGCATTACACTCCAGCATAAAATGATAGCATTACACTCCAGTATAAAATGATAGCATTACACTCCAGTATAAAATGATAGCATTACACTCCAGCATAAAATGATAGCATTACACTCCAGTATAAAATGATAGCATTACACTCCAGTATAAAATGATAGCATTACACTCCAGTATAAAATGATAGCATTACACTCCAGTATAAAATGATAGCATTACACTCCAGCATAAAATGATAGCATTACACTCCAGTATAAAATGATAGCATTACACTCCAGTATAAAATGATAGCATTACACTCCAGTATAAAATGATAGCATTACACTCCAGTATAAAATGATAGCATTACACTATGGTATTGAAAAATATTACATTCTGGTATAGAATGATAGTATAACATTCTGGTACGGAATGATAGCATTACATTCCAGTATAAAATGATAGTATTACACTCCAGTATAAAATGATAGCATTACACTATGGTATTGAAAAATATTACATTCTGGTATGGAATGATATTATTACATTCTGGTACGGAATGATAGCATTACACTACGGTATTGAAAAATATTACATTCTGGTATGGAATGATATTATTACATTCTGGTACGGAATGATAACATTACACTACGGTATTGAAAAATATTACATTCTGGTATGGAATGATATTATTACATTCTGGTACGGAATGATAGCATTACACTACGGTATTAAAAAATATTACATTCTGGTATGGAATGATATTATTACATTCTGGTACGGAATGATAGCATTACACTCCAGTATAAAATGATAGCATTACACTATGGTATTGAAAAATATTACATTCTGGTATAGAATGATAGTATAACATTCTGGTATGGAATGTTAGCATCACACTCCAGTACAAAATGATAGCATCACACTATCTTATGGAAAAATATTACATTCTGGTATGAATGATAGAATTACATTCTGTTACATAATAATAATCCCAATTCATTACACTTTGTAACGATATGACTTCTGTGTAGGATACGTAATGATAAGACTACATAGTAAGAACCGGTCATTTAGGGGACCGTCAATGAAAATAATGGTTCCAAACAATTCTTATGGGACATTCATTACCTGGTAGCAAGTAAACCAATCTGGTTCAATGAAAGTTGATACCTTTTAAGTTAGTTACCACCATAAGAGTGCGTTTATATAAAAATCCTGCCATGTACTATTTTGCCGCATAGTATGATTAAAAAGCTCTTTACCGACAATCTACTTTCCCTAAATCCTTATATTTAACTTGCATGAAGAGGGTTCATTTATGTTTCGTTGGAGTGGTCAATTAACACTAAGCTATTAAGCCGACAATATGTCTTTCAAGAAAACATTTTCAACACATGTTACAGTTTTACACCTGGAACTTGTTTACTCAGCCTCGTACAGTACAGAACTTAAGATTACCTAGTTCTTCAACAATATTATTGAGATCTTGAACTGTTTATTATTACACTTCTTTAATAACATTCGTTTCTAGAAAAGTCCACACAAGCCATTTATACTTTGAAGGATCGGAATACCTTAATGGTCTAAATTGTCCCTTATTTTTTACTCTTTTGTACCATATAAAAACCTCCTTACATTAACGGAATACAAGGGGTCAAAACTTACTCTATCAATCGATAAGTACACAAATTTTGTTGAAAGTATTTAAGGAAAAGGGTTCAATACGAAATTGGTAGTGTAGTTTTATCAAAAACCAAAATTGGATGTTTCAGAATGAAACTAAATGAAACTGATCATCTTGACAAAGTCTCTCTCTCTCTCTCTCTCTCTCTCTCTCTCTCTCTCTCTCTCTCTCTCTCTCTCTCTCTCTCTCTGTGTGTGTGTGTGTGTGTTGCATATCGTTAATACAGTGTTTATTACATTCTACAATTATAAATTAGAAGTAGGTAAAATGAGACTGAACTAATAAAAAGTAACGTAACAAACTGTGTCAGTGTATATTTAGACGTGTATTTAGAACGGTCACAATGTAAACTTTATACTTGATGTATAAAAAGATTTTTAACCTTGAGAAAGATATCTATAAATGCAAAATAAGGATGCACTTTATTTACAGGTAACACATTTTAACGAATAAAACGCATGTTTTTTTTTTCATATAACTATTTTAGATACATTTAAAATACATGTTTACCTAGTGCACTTCTATACAATGCAGTATACTTCCGTTTCTTTCACAGTTATCTATCAAATTACAACCCAGTATTGTGTTTTTTTTAAATACAACAACATGTAGAGAAATTTTATACCAAAAATGAAATTCCTAACATCTATTAAATTCAAAAAAAAATTATTAAAAGTTATTATTAATGAAATATTTAAATATATCACAAATTTTGACAGTCGTCAAAGATGGCCTTCAGACATATTCAGAAAAAGTCTATTCTACGTCTGGCATCAACCAAATGTGGATTCTCAAAAATTCTAAAGAACTACTTGACCATTTTGTTTCTAATACTCTATCTTCAGTAAAAAGTATAAAAACTTTTGATTTTTCTACCCTTAACACCACTATCCCTCATTTTAAATTGAAAGAACGTCTAAAACAAATCATTCACTTGTCAGTCTTTTACAAAAACAGTAAACCAAGATATAAATATCTAGTGCTCAACAGGGATTCTGGTAATTTTGTAAAACACCATACAGACTGCATACAAAAATACACTGAAGATACCATAAAAAAATGTAAGAGGTTTTGATAGACAACGTATTTGTTGTGTTTGGCAATATAATTTTTTCAACTAACAATCGGTATACCAATGGGCACAAATAGTGCACTTTTGCTTGCTGATTTGTTTCTTTATTTATATGAATCAGAATTTTTACAGAACCGTGTCAAATCTGGAGAAAAGACTGTCTCTATATCATTTAATTACAAATACAGATATATAGATGACGTCTATCTCTTAATAATCCCAAATTTGGAGAATATGTGAATTCCATCTATCCAAGTGAGCTTGAATAAAAGACATGACGGATTCTCCATGTTCTGCTTCAAATTTGGACTTATACCTCAATTATGATACCCAAGAAAGGTTACATCTGAAGCTATACGACAAACGTGATGACTTTAATTTTTCTATTGTCAACGTTCTGTTTCTTTGCAGTAATATCCCCCTGCTTCTCCTGCACATGGTGTATATGTTTCACAGTTAATACGTTATGGTAAAACTTGTTCCCACTATGGGAACTTTCTACAACGAAGCAAACTGCTTACAATTAAATTGTTGACCCATGAATATTGAAAGCCTAAGCTAATCAAGGCCCTTAAAAGTTTCATGGCCGTCATCACAATATTGTTGATAAGTATGTAGTCACTGTATCCAAATTTATACTGGATATGTTTGACTTGCCATATAGTTCATTGTTCCTTTCATTCTCAATGTTGACTTGCATGTGACGGGAGGTGCATTTAACATGAATGAATGGTACACAGTGCAAAATTAGTGCTACTTATTTTCATGGTAGGATATTTTAAGTCGTGTTGCGCAATGTATCCGTCTACATGTGATATGTACATCTATTTTTGTTTAGTTCCGCATTTTATTGCTTCATATGCCTTTCCGCTTAATGAGCATGAAATTGTATGAACTAAAATGTATACACCCATTAGTACCACTCTATATTTTTTTATTTATTACGCAACTTAGTATCTAAACGATTCAATACACGCGTTCTACTGCACGAGTTCAATAAACAATTTAGTTTTTATATTATTTTTTTATACTATCCTTTGAATATATAAATTTTCTTTTAATTTTCATCGCAATTAAATGTTCGAATCTGATATTTTGATAAAATATACGATGATTTTAAAAATGTCACGAAACCTATTGTAAAAATCACATCTAATATTCTAATTCTAATTCTTTATTTCTCTTAATTCTACAAATAAAAACAGAGAACATATACATCTGTACAAATATATAATAAATAACAGTACAAGTCACAGTGATGCTTAACTAACCTTGAGGACCAATTCTCTCATTAATAATTTTTTAGTAAAATTTTCAGCTGTCCTAATTTTTTAAAATTTATTGTTCCCTTATGTAAAGCATTCCTTAGCTGGCTTTGGGTTCATAATTTTGGAACTTTGGATTCAGTAATTTTCAACTGTTTGGCTAGCTTTTCGACCCCTAGTGATAAGGAATGTTTTTCCGAAATGTGCACATATGGCACATCAAAATTTAACAGGTATGTTTGTTAACTATTTTATAAATCTACATAAGGGTTTTAATAAGATGAATAAGAACATGTAGTATTAAAAAAAGTATAAAACTTTAAAGTATTTGGTTAAGTTCTAAACACATTGGGTATAAAAGTATTTCTATCATTTGAAGAGGCTTTGCAACAAAGAAAATAATGAGTTCCATCTCCAACATCCTCTTGACCTATATTACATAATCTGTTTTTATGTGGTATATTATACCAACGACCTGTTTCAATGGGTAATTTTGTATTACTACTTCTAAATTTACTAAGAACAGCTTTATTACTATTTGAAAGTTCTAAAGATAAATAATTTGTAGTTGAAAATTAAAATTGGTTAAAAGTTTGTTTGCCTTTAGAAGAAATATGTCATTTAGAGGACATCTTTTGTAAAAATAAAAATAAAACATGGAATTGACTTTACAAAAGTATCAGTTAAATTCCTTCTAAAACATCTAAATTTTCAAAACCCCATATTTCTGAACCATATAGTAAAATTGGTAAAACCATTTTGTCAAACAAATCTAGCTGACATTCTATTGATAGATCTAGACACTTAATATTGCTTTAGTAGTTCTGTCTACTAAATATATGTTTGTACTTATAAATAAATCACTTCTACTAAAATACACCTAAATACTTAAAATTATTTACAATTTCTATATTAGTTCCGTCCATAACCACTGCGGTAGCTCAGTTGGTACAGTACTCGCTCCGTAAGTGGAAGGTCATGGGTTCGAACCCCGACCGGGTCTGACCCAAGACTTGAAAGTGGGTAGCGACTGTTCTTTCGCCAAGCACTCGGCTTTACAAAATGATGGTCACGGTTCTTTCGGAAGGAAACTTAAAATAAACGAGGTCCCGTGTCACTGTTGGCGTGGCACAATAAAGAACCCTGCTGTATAATGCCATCAGCGCAACACACAAGCAAAATTTCTGCACCTTCGCCTATAGCTGGCGACGTCTCGTTATAAGTAAAATATTATTGACTGGGACGTTCAACACCATTACTTAACTCAACTCCGTCCATAGACTGGGATGTTAAACATCATTACTCAACTCAACTCCGTCCATAGACAAGGATGTTAAACACCATTACTCAACTCAACTCCGTCCATAGACTGGGATGTTAAACATCATTACTCAACTCAACTCCGTCCATAGACAAGGATGTTAAACACCATTAATCAACTCAACTCCGTCCATAGACAAGGATGTTAAACACCATTACTCAACTCAACTCCGTCCATAGACAAGGATGTTAAACATCATTACTCAACTCAACTCCGTCCATAGACTGGGATGTTAAACATCATTACTCAACTCAACTCCGTCCATAGACAAGGATGTTAAACACCATTACTCAACTCAACTCCGTCCATAGACAAGGATGTTAAACACCATTACTCAACTCAACTCCGTCCATAGACAAGGATGTTAAACACCATTACTCAACTCAACTCCGTCCATAGACAAGGATGTTAAACACCATTACTCAACTCAACTCCGTCCATAGACTGGGATGTTAAACACCATTACTCAACTCAACTCCGTCCATAGACAAGGATGTTAAACACCATTACTCAACTCAACTCCGTCCATAGACAAGGATGTTAAACATCATTACTCAACTCAACTCCGTCCATAGACTGGGATGTTAAACATCATTACTCAACTCAACTCCGTCCATAGACAAGGATGTTAAACACCATTACTCAACTCAACTCCGTCCATAGACAAGGATGTTAAACACCATTACTCAACTCAACTCCGTCCATAGACAAGGATGTTAAACACCATTACTCAACTCAACTCCGTCCATAGACAAGGATGTTAAACATCATTACTCAACTCAACTCCGTCCATAGACTGGGATGTTAAACACCATTACTCAACTCAACTCCGTCCATAGACTGGGATGTTAAACATCATTACTCAACTCAACTCCGTCCATAGACAAGGATGTTAAACACCATTACTCAACTCAACTCCGTCCATAGACAAGGATGTTAAACATCATTACTCAACTCAACTCCGTCCATAGACTGGGATGTTAAACACCATTACTCAACTCAACTCCGTCCATAGACAAGGATGTTAAACATCATTACTCAACTCAACTCCGTCCATAGACAAGGATGTTAAACACCATTACTCAACTCAACTCCGTCCATAGACAAGGATGTTAAACACCATTACTCAACTCAACTACGTCCATAGACTGGGATGTTAAACATCATTACTCAACTCAACTCCGTCCATAGACAAGGATGTTAAACACCATTACTCAACTCAACTCCGTCCATAGACTGGGATGTTAAACATCATTACTCAACTCAACTCCGTCCATAGACAAGGATGTTAAACACCATTACTCAACTCAACTCCGTCCATAGACAAGGATGTTAAACACCATTACTCAACTCAACTCCGTCCATAGACTGGGATGTTAAACACCATTACTCAACTCAACTCCGTCCACAGACAAGGATGTTAAACACCATTACTCAACTCAACTCCGTCCATAGACAAGGATGTTAAACACCATTACTCAACTCAACTCCGTCCATAGACAAGGATGTTAAACACCATTACTTAACTCAACTCCGTCCATAGACTAGGATGTTAAACACCATTACTCAACTCAACTCCGTCCATAGACTGGGATGTTAAACATCATTAATCAACTCAACTTCGTCCATAGACTGGGATGTTAAACACCATTACTTAACTCAACTCCGTCCATAGACTGGGATGTTAAACACCATTACTTAACTCAACTTCGTCCATAGACTGGGATGTTAAACATCATTAATCAACTCAACTTCGTCCATAGACTGGGATGTTAAACATCATTAATCAACTCAACTCCGTCCATAGACTGGGATGTTAAACACCATTACTCAACTCAACTCCGTCCATAGACTGGGATGTTAAACACCGTTACTCGACTCAACTCCGTCCATAAACTGTGATATTAAATACCATTACTCAACTCCGTCCATAGTAAAGGAAACATTCTTTGATAGTCTACCTTTGGAAAATAACTATCTTTGTTTTCGAGACATTCACACTCAACTCAACTGATTGTTTGCAAAAATCACTAAAAGTACCTAGTTTTATTGTAGATCATTATGTTCATATATACAACTTACTCATTTTCAAGATAATCAGTTATTTATGTTTGTATATTCTATAAAGTTTTCTAAATCATTTATACGGATGGCAAATAACAGGAGTGATAAGTTTTCTCCTTATACATTTAAATAAAATGCAGAAAGCAGTTTGAAAGATCTCACTAGTGCATGGCAGAATTTGAAAATGCACATAAACATCTCTTGTAAAAAACGAAGAATGTGTACATCAGTGATTTATTTTGGTAAAACCAAAAATAAATATTTTAACTACTTCTAAAATACATAAAGTGTGTTTTTGAAAATCATAAACGTAAACTAAAAGTTTTTGCTACTTACCTCAAGTATAAGTGTAACGTCCTAGTACTAAAACTTGAAATATTATACGATAAACCTTATACAGAACCTAAGAGCTACTACTGAATTCTTCATTGATAAATTAAAAGTTACTGTTCTTATTGGTTCCGATTTTAAAAATAAACTGCAGACGCAAAAACTACTAGTACAAAAATATCATATTATTGTATATAGGGGTTTATATTTCGGGAAGTGTAAATAAGAGAAGTGATAACCGTGTTTAAAGGCAGGTAAACAAAATTTTAAAAAAACCCAACAATTTAACCATCCGGTAATTTTATTATATATATATATATATATATTTGGTACTTTATACTAGGCTGAATAAAAAAAGTAAAGATAGTAGTATAAGTGTTGATGGGTCCATTAAGAACGATACGCGAGGCTGTTAATATATTTTGTTATTTGTGGTGAAAGCTATATAGTTTTATCATTGAGCAGCTGCGGAATTCATTTACTTTCACGTAAAATAAAGTTCAGTTAATCTTTATTAGCAGTGTTTAAACTTTCAATTTATCAATGCACTGTAACCGTGACACTTTATATCTATCTTTTATATCTACCGTTTTCCTGATTACTTATTTATCAAGCAATACTGTGTCACGTAGTAAGTCGTCGATTTAACACACACACACACACACACACACACAAGGAAGTAAACCGGTTTATTAAGACCAGCTGTGTGTTGTTAGCTTTAGTAATTAAAGAAAAAACATTTGTGGCATTGAAAGATGATATTTTGTGTCATAAAGCATTTAAAATTTACATGTATTTATAAACCGTACGAAAAGAATATTATTACTTTATATTATATGCAGATTTGGCTGAGTAGCCCTTCCAATTTCCACCATCGTGACATTTTTTCTGTACATTTCTAAGGTGAAATAACGCCACGTGAAAAAAAAACAGAATAGCGTAAAACAGAAAGTTTAGAAGACACGTTCTTTTGATACTCTACTAAACTTAGAAAATATTGGCACAAGTAAAATTTTTCATCGAAAATAACATCTACAGAGAGCCACAAGAGGTATTAAAATTATTAATCATGTGTTCATGACAATAATTAAAGTGTGCTTGTAGAGATTGTCACAACGTATACAGGGTTTTAATCGGAAGGGAATTTGTCTAAACTGATGTTTATTTCTGTAAAGAAGCATTGGTTTGAACGAGTACAACAAAACAGTGATAACCTTGCGGAGTAGTGGATTAGAGTAGCATTAGAAAAATATGACACAGCCTTATGGTATCATTTGTTTCATGAGAAATCGAAAAAAGAATACGGCAATTCAATAATAATTCCTGAAGGATCTTCTTTCTTTCTTGACTATTCTGTCTGTGGCAGACAAAACAGGAAAGACGAGATATAGTCTGTAGGTGTGCTGTTTTTACTCTTGAAGAAAGATTATTTAAAACAATAACATAATGTTTATAATAGGTGTTTATGTTTTATGTACTACTAAATAACTAAAACATCAGGAGAACATCATAAATATACTTCTACAATAAATCATTTAATTATCAGAAATACATTAATCATATAAATAATTGAATATAGAAATTCGTAGGAAAAGAATGTACTTGTCATAAGTGAGAGCAACAAACAATACAATAAACATACAAACATGTGAAATCAGAAGATAATAGACTATATAGACCAATATCGAAACAACTGTGCCATAAACCAATCGCAGTATCTTTTATGAAGTGGTTATGACAGCGAACTGGTGATTCAATGATAATTGGTTTGTTTTGATATAGCGTTGTCTATATACTTTACATTGAAAACTGAATGAATTTCGGCAAACATGAAGAGGTAAACTTTGAACCGGATTATGATCCAAACCAGGGGATTGTACTCTCAGACGCGTCATGCCTTGGAGACCATCAGAGAAGCTAGACAAAATTTAACTTGAATTAAAAATAAAAAAAAACTTTGAGGAAATTTCAGAGTTAGAAGTATTAAACTGATTGTTTGCTAAATATGTTTCATGTTAGCTTACTAAGGCTTAAATCTACAGCAGAATTCAGGAAAAACCCAGACTTAAAAGAAATAAGAGTCACTAGTTACAACATAGGCAAAGTGCAAGACTTTGATGATTTGCGAACTAACTGTTTCTTCGAATATTTTAAATGATTGCTGGACTCTTTAACGTCTGAAATGTTACGTAATATTTAAAAGACTGAAAATTCCGTCAACATTACGGACGGGACGATAATTTGTTATTATCATGACAGATTGACTGTCTATACACGTTGGATGGAGCAGTGTTTGTTGCATCTTTTTATATTCAATAACATTATGCTGGACTTTATTGAATGTATTAAAGATGACAAATTGAAATGTATATTTGTCTAGAAATATAGTTTAAATTACAAAACGTTTTTGCCAACAAATTGGACGGAAGAATCTTTTTTATGATTTAGTTTAAGTTTTGTACTTGATATGTCTGTTTCTCTTTGATTATTTAATGAAATAGAGATGGAAACAAATGAAGTAATATATTCTTAGAAAGGGTTATTTTCATCGTAAGCCAAAAGGTTCCTGTATGGAACTTTTTATTACCTTATTTATTTTAAATAAAATTTCCGAACAAAATTTCAATAAGACTAAACTATAAGAAGAATACATCAAACATTAAGTGAAATTTTAATTGTAATGCAAACACAGTATCTTTTTGAAGTGGTTATGACAGCGGACTGCTGATTTAATGATAATCGGTTTGTCTCGATGAGGCGTTGTCTATGTATTTTACATTGAAAACTGAATGAATTTCGGCAAACATCGAAAGGTAAACTTTGCGATTGATTAGGACCCAACCCTGGGGATTATACACTCAGGCGCGTCACGCCCTGGGGACGATCAGAGAAGCTGTACAGAATTTAACTTTAATGAAAAACTGTGAGACAATTTCAGAGTTAGAAGCATTTAACTGATTGTTTGCTTGACATGTTTCTTGTACGCTTTTCTCTTTTAAAGCTTAAATACACCAGATTTTACTAAAAACCCAGACTTTAAAGAAATAAGTAAATTAGTCACTCGTCACAAGATAGACAAAGTGTAAGATTTTGATGATTTAAAAAGAAACTCCCTAAAGAATGAAAATTCGTCAACAAAACGGAAGGGACGATAATTTGTTATTATCATGACAAATTGACTGTCTATACACGTTGGATAGAACAGTGTTTGTTGCATCTTTTTATATTCAATAACATTATGCTGGACTTTATTAAATGCATTAAAGATGACAAATTGAAATGTATATTTGTCTAGAAATATAGTTTAAATTACAAAACGTTTTTGCCAACAAATTGGATGGAAGAATCTTTTTTACGATTTAGTTTAATTTTTGTACTTGATATGTGTCTGTTTCTCTTTGATAATTTAATGAAATAGAGATGGAAACAAATGGAAGTTATATATTCTTATTCAGAATTATTTTGATCAGGAGCCCAAAGTTTCCTGTATGGAACTTTTTATTATCTAATTAGCAAAATTTTCAGCCACTTCAATTTTGGAAATGTATTTAAAACTAAGGTTTGTTCCCTCATGCAAAGCATTCCTTAGCTGGATTTGGATCCATATAATTTTGGAACCTTGGATTTATTGATTTTCAACTGTTTAGCTTATGTTTTATCTGTTAAACTTTTCGGCCCCTAGTGTTACTGATGAGGAATGATTTTCCGAATGTGCACATATGGCACATCAAAATTTAACAGGTATTTGTGTTATATATTTATTTTAGGTATAATTTCTGGATGCAATTTCAATAAGACTGAAATATAAAGAGAAAACATCACGTTATGAAATACGAGTGTCATAGGTGACTGTTAAGATACCACTGATTATAAACCTCCCGACTTTAAACGGGCGATAGATCTAAAAACAAGATAACCTCAGAAAAGGACGATTCATTATAAAACTTCTGACTTTGTACGGGCGCCGGATATCATACAAAGATGATACTTAGTCATTTGGTTAAGATATTGTGTCTCCTAATCAACATATCCTAACAAATTTTATAAATTTCTTACCAACATATCCTAACACATTTTATAACCGGTCCTAAAAGTTTAAAACTACGTTTAAAATAATGATTCACCCAGAGATCAATATCGGATCGTATTAGTTTATTCTAATATTGACACTATTATCCACTTCCAGATGGCCACTGGTCAAATTGTTATGAATATTATATATCGGTCTCAATGGTCACTGATACATCTCATATGATATGTAAAATTATCGTCCATTTCCAGGGGGAACTTAAACATATTACTGAAAAATAAACATTAAATGCCAAACATTACATATGTAGCTTATTCAGATTGGAAACCTTTGTCTTACGTCTCACATTAGTATGTAGCCTAGCTAGATTGTAACTTTGCTATACGTCTGACATTAGTATGTATCCTAGCTAGATGGTATCTTTGCTTTACGTCTGTCATTAGTATGTAGCCTAGCTAGATGGTAACTTTGCTTTACGTCTGACATTAGTATATAGCTTAGCTAGATGGTAACTTTGCTTTACGTCTGTCATTATTATGTAGCCTAGCTAGATTGGTAACTTTGACTTATGTCTGTCATTAGTATGTAGCCTAACTAGATTGGTAACTTTGCTTTTCGTCTGTCATTAGTATGTAGCCTAGCTAGATGGTAACTTTGCTTTACGTCTCACATTAGTATGTAGCCTAGCTAGATTGGTAACTTTGACTTATGTCTGTCATTAGTATGTAGCCTAACTAGATTGGTAACTTTGCTTTACGTCTGTCATTAGTATGTAGCCTAGCTAGATGGTAACTTTGTTTTACGTCTGTCATTAGTATGTAGCCTAGCTAGATTGGTAACTTTGCTTTATGTCTGTCCTTAGTATGTAGCCTAGCTAGATTGGTAACTTTGCTTTATGTCTGTCCTTAGTATGTAGCCTAGCTAGATTGGTAACTTTGCTTTATGTCTGTCCTTAGTATGTAGCCTAGCTAGATTGGTAACTTTGCTTTATGTCTGTCCTTAGTATGTAGCCTAGCTAGATTGGTAACTTTGCTTTACGTCTGTCATTAGTATGTAGCCTAGCTAGATTGGTAACTTTGCTTTATGTCTGTCCTTAGTATGTAGCCTAGCTAGATGGTAACTTTGTTTTACGTCTGTCATTAGTATTTAGCCTAACTAGATTGGTAACTTTGCTTTATGTCTGTCCTTAGTATGGAGCCTAGCTAGATTGGTAACTTTGCTTTATGTCTGTCCTTAGTATGTAGCCTAGCTAGATGGTAACTTTGTTTTACGTCTGTCATTAGTATGTAGCCTAGCTAGATTGGTAACTTTGCTTTATGTCTGTCCTTAGTATGGAGCCTAGCTAGATTGGTAACTTTGCTTTATGTCTGTCCTTAGTATGTAGCCTAGCTAGATGGTAACTTTGTTTTACGTCTGTCATTAGTATTTAGCCTAACTAGATTGGTAACTTTGCTTTATGTCTGTCCTTAGTATGGAGCCTAGCTAGATTGGTAACTTTGCTTTATGTCTGTCCTTAGTATGTAGCCTAGCTAGATGGTAACTTTGTTTTACGTCTGTCATTAGTATGTAGCCTAGCTAGATTGGTAACTTTGCTTTATGTCTGTCCTTAGTATGTAGCCTAGCTAGATGGTAACTTTGTTTTACGTCTGTCATTAGTATTTAGCCTAACTAGATTGGTAACTTTGCTTTATGTCTGTCCTTAGTATGTAGCCTAGCTAGATTGGTAACTTAGCCTTACGTCTGTCATTAGTATGTAGCCTAACTAGATTGGTAACTTTGCCTTACGTCTGTCATTAGTATTTAGCCTAACTAGATTGGTAACTTTGCTTTACGTCTGTCATTAGCATGTAGTCTAGCAAGATTGGTAACTTTGCCTTACGTCTGTCATTAGTATGTAGCCTAGCTAGATGGTAACTTTGCTTTACGTCTGACATTAGTATATAGCTTAGCTAGATGGTAACTTTGCTTTACGTCTGTCATTAGTATGTAGCCTAGCTAGATTGGTAACTTTGCTTTACGTCTGTCATTAGTATGTAGCCTAGCTAGATTGGTAACTTATCCTTACGTCTGTCATTAGTATTTAGCCTAACTTGATTGGTAACTTTGCTTTACGTCTGTCATTAGCATGTAGCCTAGCAAGATTGGTAACTTTGCCTTACGTCTGTCATTAGAATGTAGCCAAGCAAAATGATAACTTTGCCATTCGTCTGTCATTAGTATGTAGCCTAGTTAGATGGTAACTTTGCTTTACGTCTGTCATTAGTTTGTAGCCTACCAAGATGGTATTCTTGTTTTACGTCTGTCATTAGTATGTAGCCTAGCTAGATTGGTAACTTTGCCTTACGTCTGTCATTAGTATGTAGCCTAGCTAGATTGGTAACTTTGCCTTACGTCTGTCATTAATATGTAGCATAGCAAGATGGTAACTTTGCTTTACGTCTGTCATTAGTATGTAGCCTAGCTAGATTGGTTACTTTGCCTTGCGTCTGTCATAAGTATGTATCCTAACTAGATTGGTAACTTTGCCTCACGTCTGACTTTAGTATATAGCTTAGCTACATGGTAACTTTGCTTTACGTCTGTCATTAGTTTGTAGCCTACCAAGATGGTATTTTTGTTTTACGTCTGTCATAAGTATGTAGCCTAGCTAGATTGGTAACTTTGCCTTACGTCTGTCATTAATATGTAGCCTAGCAAGATGGTAACTTTGCCTCACGTCTGTCATTAGTATGTAGCCTAGCTAGATTGGTAACATTGCTTTACGTCTGTCATTAGTATGTAGCCTAGCTAGATGGTAACTTTGCTTTACGTCTGACTTTAGTATATAGCTTAGCTAGATGGTAACTTTGCTTTACGTCTGTCATTAGTATGTAGCCTAGCTAGATTGGTAACTTTGACTTATGTCTGTCATTAGTATGTAGCCTAACTAGATTGGTAACTTTACTTTTCGTCTGTCATTAGTATGTAGCCTAGCTAGATGGTAACTTTGCTTTACGTCTCACTATAGTATGTAGCCTAGCTAGATTGGTAACTTTGCCTTACGTCTGTCTTTAATATGTAGCCTAGCAAGATGGTAACTATGCCTCACGTCTATCATTAGTATGTAGCCTAGCTAGATTGGTAACATTGCTTTACGTCTGTCATTAGTATGTAGCCTAGCTAGATGGTAACTTTGCTTTACGTCTGACTTTAGTATATAGCTTAGCTAGATGGTAACTTTGCTTTACGTCTGTCATTAGTATGTAGCCTAGCTAGATTGGTAACTTTGACTTATGTCTGTCATTATTATGTAGCCTAGCTAAATGGTAACTTTGCTTTACGTGTGACATTAGTATATAGCTTAGCTAGATGATAAATTTGCTTTACGTCTGTCATTAGTATGTAGCTTAGCTAGATTGGTAACTTTGCTTTACGTCTGTCATTAGTATGTAGCCTAGCTAGATTGGTAACTTTGCCTTACGTCTGTCATTAGTATGTAGCCTAGCTAGATTGGTAACTTAGCCTAACGTCTGTCATTAGTATGTAGCCTAACTAGATTGGTAGCTTTGTTTTACGTCTCACATTAGTATGTAGCCTAGCTAGATGGTAACTTTGCTTTACGTCTGTCATTAGTATGTAGCCTAACTAGATTGGTAACTTTGCTTTACGTCTGTCATTAGTATGTAGCCTAGCTAGATTGGTAACTTAGCCTTACGTCTCTCATAAGTATGTAGCCTAGCTTGATTGGTAACTTTGCTTTACGTCTGTCATTAGTATGTAGCCTAGCTAGATTGGTAACTTTGCCTTACGTCTGTCATTAGTATGTAGCCTAGCTAGATTGGTAACTTTGCCTTACGTCTGTCATTAGTATGTAGCTTAGCTAGATTGTAACTTTGCTTTACGTCTGTCATTAGTATGTAGCCTAGCTAGATTGGTAACATTGCTTTACGTCTGTCATTAGTATGTAGTCTAGCAAGATTGGTAACTTTGCCTTACGTCTGTCATTAGTATGTAGCGAAGCAAAATGATAAATATGCCACAAGTCCGTCATTAGTATGTAGCCTAGTTAGATGGTAACTTTGCTTTACGTCTGTCATTAGTTTGTAGCCTACCAAGATGGTATTTTTGTTTTCGTCTGTCATTAGTATGTAGCCTAGTTAGATGGTAAGTTTGCTTTACGTCTGTCATTAGTATAAAGCCTAGCAAGATGGTAACTTTGCTTTACGTCTGACATTAGTATGTAGCCTACCTAGATTTGTAACTTTGCTTTACGCCTCACATTAGTATGTAGCCTAGCTAGATTGGTAACTTTGCTTTACGTCTCACATTAGTATGTAGCCTAACTAGATTGGTAACTTTGCTTTACGTCTGTCATTAGTATGTAGCCTAGCTAGATTGGTAACTTAGCCTAACGTCTGTCATTAGTATGTAGCCTAACTAGATTGGTAACTTTGCTTTACGTTTGTCATTCGTATGTAGCCTAGCTAGATTGGTAACTTTGCTTTACATCTCACATTAGTATGTAGCCTAGCTAGATGGTAACTTTGCTTTACGTTTGTCATTAGTATGTAGCCTAACTAGATTGGTAACTTTGCTTTATGTCTGTCCTTAGTATGTAGCCTAGCTAGATTGGTAACTTTGCTTTATGTCTGTCCTTAGTATGTAGCCTAGCTAGATTGGTAACTTTGCTTTATGTCTGTCCTTAGTATGTAGCCTAGCTAGATTGGTAACTTTGCTTTATGTCTGTCCTTAGTATGTAGCCTAGCTAGATTGGTAACTTTGCTTTACGTCTGTCATTAGTATGTAGCCTAGCTAGATTGGTAACTTTGCTTTATGTCTGTCCTTAGTATGTAGCCTAGCTAGATGGTAACTTTGTTTTACGTCTGTCATTAGTATTTAGCCTAACTAGATTGGTAACTTTGCTTTATGTCTGTCCTTAGTATGGAGCCTAGCTAGATTGGTAACTTTGCTTTATGTCTGTCCTTAGTATGTAGCCTAGCTAGATGGTAACTTTGTTTTACGTCTGTCATTAGTATGTAGCCTAGCTAGATTGGTAACTTTGCTTTATGTCTGTCCTTAGTATGGAGCCTAGCTAGATTGGTAACTTTGCTTTATGTCTGTCCTTAGTATGTAGCCTAGCTAGATGGTAACTTTGTTTTACGTCTGTCATTAGTATTTAGCCTAACTAGATTGGTAACTTTGCTTTATGTCTGTCCTTAGTATGGAGCCTAGCTAGATTGGTAACTTTGCTTTATGTCTGTCCTTAGTATGTAGCCTAGCTAGATGGTAACTTTGTTTTACGTCTGTCATTAGTATGTAGCCTAGCTAGATTGGTAACTTTGCTTTATGTCTGTCCTTAGTATGTAGCCTAGCTAGATGGTAACTTTGTTTTACGTCTGTCATTAGTATTTAGCCTAACTAGATTGGTAACTTTGCTTTATGTCTGTCCTTAGTATGTAGCCTAGCTAGATTGGTAACTTAGCCTTACGTCTGTCATTAGTATGTAGCCTAACTAGATTGGTAACTTTGCCTTACGTCTGTCATTAGTATTTAGCCTAACTAGATTGGTAACTTTGCTTTACGTCTGTCATTAGCATGTAGTCTAGCAAGATTGGTAACTTTGCCTTACGTCTGTCATTAGTATGTAGCCTAGCTAGATGGTAACTTTGCTTTACGTCTGACATTAGTATATAGCTTAGCTAGATGGTAACTTTGCTTTACGTCTGTCATTAGTATGTAGCCTAGCTAGATTGGTAACTTTGCTTTACGTCTGTCATTAGTATGTAGCCTAGCTAGATTGGTAACTTATCCTTACGTCTGTCATTAGTATTTAGCCTAACTTGATTGGTAACTTTGCTTTACGTCTGTCATTAGCATGTAGCCTAGCAAGATTGGTAACTTTGCCTTACGTCTGTCATTAGAATGTAGCCAAGCAAAATGATAACTTTGCCATTCGTCTGTCATTGGTATGTAGCCTAGTTAGATGGTAACTTTGCTTTACGTCTGTCATTAGTTTGTAGCCTACCAAGATGGTATTCTTGTTTTACGTCTGTCATTAGTATGTAGCCTAGCTAGATTGGTAACTTTGCCTTACGTCTGTCATTAGTATGTAGCCTAGCTAGATTGGTAACTTTGCCTTACGTCTGTCATTAATATGTAGCATAGCAAGATGGTAACTTTGCTTTACGTCTGTCATTAGTATGTAGCCTAGCTAGATTGGTTACTTTGCCTTGCGTCTGTCATAAGTATGTATCCTAACTAGATTGGTAACTTTGCCTCACGTCTGACTTTAGTATATAGCTTAGCTACATGGTAACTTTGCTTTACGTCTGTCATTAGTTTGTAGCCTACCAAGATGGTATTTTTGTTTTACGTCTGTCATAAGTATGTAGCCTAGCTAGATTCGTAACTTTGCCTTACGTCTGTCATTAATATGTAGCCTAGCAAGATGGTAACTTTGCCTCACGTCTGTCATTAGTATGTAGCCTAGCTAGATTGGTAACATTGCTTTACGTCTGTCATTAGTATGTAGCCTAGCTAGATGGTAACTTTGCTTTACGTCTGACTTTAGTATATAGCTTAGCTAGATGGTAACTTTGCTTTACGTCTGTCATTAGTATGTAGCCTAGCTAGATTGGTAACTTTGACTTATGTCTGTCATTAGTATGTAGCCTAACTAGATTGGTAACTTTACTTTTCGTCTGTCATTAGTATGTAGCCTAGCTAGATGGTAACTTTGCTTTACGTCTCACTATAGTATGTAGCCTAGCTAGATTGGTAACTTTGCCTTACGTCTGTCTTTAATATGTACCCTAGCAAGATGGTAACTATGCCTCACGTCTATCATTAGTATGTAGCCTAGCTAGATTGGTAACATTGCTTTACGTCTGTCATTAGTATGTAGCCTAGCTAGATGGTAACTTTGCTTTACGTCTGACTTTAGTATATAGCTTAGCTAGATGGTAACTTTGCTTTACGTCTGTCATTAGTATGTAGCCTAGCTAGATTGGTAACTTTGACTTATGTCTGTCATTATTATGTAGCCTAGCTAAATGGTAACTTTGCTTTACGTGTGACATTAGTATATAGCTTAGCTAGATGATAAATTTGCTTTACGTCTGTCATTAGTATGTAGCTTAGCTAGATTGGTAACTTTGCTTTACGTCTGTCATTAGTATGTAGCCTAGCTAGATTGGTAACTTTGCCTTACGTCTGTCATTAGTATGTAGCCTAGCTAGATTGGTAACTTAGCCTAACGTCTGTCATTAGTATGTAGCCTAACTAGATTGGTAGCTTTGTTTTACGTCTCACATTAGTATGTAGCCTAGCTAGATGGTAACTTTGCTTTACGTCTGTCATTAGTATGTAGCCTAACTAGATTGGTAACTTTGCTTTACGTCTGTCATTAGTATGTAGCCTAGCTAGATTGGTAACTTAGCCTTACGTCTCTCATAAGTATGTAGCCTAGCTTGATTGGTAACTTTGCTTTACGTCTGTCATTAGTATGTAGCCTAGCTAGATTGGTAACTTTGCCTTACGTCTGTCATTAGTATGTAGCCTAGCTAGATTGGTAACTTTGCCTTACGTCTGTCATTAGTATGTAGCTTAGCTAGATTGTAACTTTGCTTTACGTCTGTCATTAGTATGTAGCCTAGCTAGATTGGTAACATTGCTTTACGTCTGTCATTAGTATGTAGTCTAGCAAGATTGGTAACTTTGCCTTACGTCTGTCATTAGTATGTAGCGAAGCAAAATGATAAATATGCCACAAGTCCGTCATTAGTATGTAGCCTAGTTAGATGGTAACTTTGCTTTACGTCTGTCATTAGTTTGTAGCCTACCAAGATGGTATTCTTGTTTTACGTCTGTCATTAGTATGTAGCCTAGCTAGATTGGTAACTTTGCCTTACGTCTGTCATTAGTATGTAGCCTAGCTAGATTGGTAACTTTGCCTTACGTCTGTCATTAATATGTAGCATAGCAAGATGGTAACTTTGCTTTACGTCTGTCATTAGTATGTAGCCTAGCTAGATTGGTTACTTTGCCTTGCGTCTGTCATAAGTATGTATCCTAACTAGATTGGTAACTTTGCCTCACGTCTGACTTTAGTATATAGCTTAGCTACATGGTAACTTTGCTTTACGTCTGTCATTAGTTTGTAGCCTACCAAGATGGTATTTTTGTTTTACGTCTGTCATAAGTATGTAGCCTAGCTAGATTGGTAACTTTGCCTTACGTCTGTCATTAATATGTAGCCTAGCAAGATGGTAACTTTGCCTCACGTCTGTCATTAGTATGTAGCCTAGCTAGATTGGTAACATTGCTTTACGTCTGTCATTAGTATGTAGCCTAGCTAGATGGTAACTTTGCTTTACGTCTGACTTTAGTATATAGCTTAGCTAGATGGTAACTTTGCTTTACGTCTGTCATTAGTATGTAGCCTAGCTAGATTGGTAACTTTGACTTATGTCTGTCATTAGTATGTAGCCTAACTAGATTGGTAACTTTACTTTTCGTCTGTCATTAGTATGTAGCCTAGCTAGATGGTAACTTTGCTTTACGTCTCACTATAGTATGTAGCCTAGCTAGATTGGTAACTTTGCCTTACGTCTGTCTTTAATATGTACCCTAGCAAGATGGTAACTATGCCTCACGTCTATCATTAGTATGTAGCCTAGCTAGATTGGTAACATTGCTTTACGTCTGTCATTAGTATGTAGCCTAGCTAGATGGTAACTTTGCTTTACGTCTGACTTTAGTATATAGCTTAGCTAGATGGTAACTTTGCTTTACGTCTGTCATTAGTATGTAGCCTAGCTAGATTGGTAACTTTGACTTATGTCTGTCATTATTATGTAGCCTAGCTAAATGGTAACTTTGCTTTACGTGTGACATTAGTATATAGCTTAGCTAGATGATAAATTTGCTTTACGTCTGTCATTAGTATGTAGCTTAGCTAGATTGGTAACTTTGCTTTACGTCTGTCATTAGTATGTAGCCTAGCTAGATTGGTAACTTTGCCTTACGTCTGTCATTAGTATGTAGCCTAGCTAGATTGGTAACTTAGCCTAACGTCTGTCATTAGTATGTAGCCTAACTAGATTGGTAGCTTTGTTTTACGTCTCACATTAGTATGTAGCCTAGCTAGATGGTAACTTTGCTTTACGTCTGTCATTAGTATGTAGCCTAACTAGATTGGTAACTTTGCTTTACGTCTGTCATTAGTATGTAGCCTAGCTAGATTGGTAACTTAGCCTTACGTCTCTCATAAGTATGTAGCCTAGCTTGATTGGTAACTTTGCTTTACGTCTGTCATTAGTATGTAGCCTAGCTAGATTGGTAACTTTGCCTTACGTCTGTCATTAGTATGTAGCCTAGCTAGATTGGTAACTTTGCCTTACGTCTGTCATTAGTATGTAGCTTAGCTAGATTGTAACTTTGCTTTACGTCTGTCATTAGTATGTAGCCTAGCTAGATTGGTAACATTGCTTTACGTCTGTCATTAGTATGTAGTCTAGCAAGATTGGTAACTTTGCCTTACGTCTGTCATTAGTATGTAGCGAAGCAAAATGATAAATATGCCACAAGTCCGTCATTAGTATGTAGCCTAGTTAGATGGTAACTTTGCTTTACGTCTGTCATTAGTTTGTAGCCTACCAAGATGTTATTTTTGTTTTCGTCTGTCATTAGTATGTAGCCTAGTTAGATGGTAAGTTTGCTTTACGTCTGTCATTAGTATAAAGCCTAGCAAGATGGTAACTTTGCTTTACGTCTGACATTAGTATGTAGCCTACCTAGATTTGTAACTTTGCTTTACGCCTCACATTAGTATGTAGCCTAGCTAGATTGGTAACTTTGCTTTACGTCTCACATTAGTATGTAGCCTAACTAGATTGGTAACTTTGCTTTACGTCTGTCATTAGTATGTAGCCTAGCTAGATTGGTAACTTAGCCTAACGTCTGTCATTAGTATGTAGCCTAACTAGATTGGTAACTTTGCTTTACGTTTGTCATTCGTATGTAGCCTAGCTAGATTGGTAACTTTGCTTTACATCTCACATTAGTATGTAGCCTAGCTAGATGGTAACTTTGCTTTACGTTTGTCATTAGTATGTAGCCTAACTAGATTGGTAACTTTGCTTTACGTCTGTCATTAGTATGTAGCCTAGCTAGATTGGTAACTTAGCCTTACGTCTCTCATAAGTATGTAGCGTAGCTAGATTGGTAACTTTGCTTTACGTCTGTCATTAGTATGTAGCCTAGCTAGATTGGTAACTTTGCCTTACGTCTGTCATTAGTATGTAGCCTAGCTAGATTGGTAACTTTGCCTTACGTCTGTCATTAGTATGTAGCTTAGCTAGATTGTAACTTTGCTTTACGTCTGTCATTAGTATGTAGCCTAGCTAGATTGGTAACTTTGCTTTACGTTTGTCATTAGTATGTAGCCTAGCTGTATTGGTAACTTTGACTTATGTCTGTCCTTAGTATGTAGCCTAACTAGATTGGTAACTTTGCTTTTCGTCTGTCATTAGTATGTAGCCTAGCTAGATAGTAACTTTGCTTTACGTCTCACATTAGTATGTAGCCTAGCTAGATTGGTAACTTTGCTTCACGTCTGTCATTAGTATGTAGCCTAGCTAGATGGTAACTTTGCCTTACGTCTTTCATTAGCATGTAGCCTAGCTAGATGGTAACTTTGCTTTACGTCTGACATTAGTATACAGCTTAGCTAGATGGTATTTTTGCTTTACGTCTGTCATTAGTATGTAGCCTAGCTAGATTGGTAACTTTGCTTTACGTCTGTCATTAGTATGTAGCCTAGCTAGATTGGTAACTTTGCCTAACGTCTGTCATTAGTATGTAGCCTAACTAGATTGGTCACTTTGCCTTACGTCTGTCATTATTATGTAGCCTAGCAAGATGGTTACTTTGCCTTACGTCTGTCATTAGTATGTAGCCTAGCTAGATTGGTATTTTTGCTTATCCACTGTCATTAGTATGTAGCCTAGCTAGATTGGTTACTTTGCCTTCCGTCTGTCATAAGTATGTATTCTAACTAGATTGGTAACTTTGCCTCACGTCTGTCATTAGTATGTAGCCTAGCTAGATTGGTAACTTTGCTTTACGTCTGTCATTAGTATGTAGTCTAGCTAGATGGTAACATTGCTTTACGTCTGTCATTATTATGTATCCTAACTAGATTGGTAACTTTGCTTTACGTCTGTCATTAGTATGTAGCCTAGCTAGATTGGTAACTTAGCCTTACGTCTCTCATAAGTATGTAGCCTAGCTAGATTGGTAACTTTGCCTTACGTCTGTCATTAGTATGTAGCCTAGCTAGATTGGTAACTTTGCCTTACGTCTGTCATTAGTATGTAGCCTAGCTAGATTGTAACTTTGCTTTACGTCTGTCATTAGTATGTAGCCTAGCTAGATTGGTAACTTTGCTTTACGTTTGTCATTAGTATGTAGCCTAGCTATATTGGTAACTTTGACTTATGTCTGTCATTAGTATGTAGCCTAACTAGATTGGTAACTTTGCTTTTCGTCTGTCATTAGTATGTAGCCTAGCTAGATAGTAAATTTGCCTTACGTCTGTCATTAGTATGTAGCCTAACTAGATTGGAAACTTTGTCTTACGTCTGTCATAAGTATGTAGCCTAACTAGATTGGTAATTTTGCTTTACGTCTGTCATTAGTATGTAGTCTAGCAAGATTGGTAACATTGCCTTACGTCTGTCATTAGTATGTAGCCAAGCAAAATGATAACTTTGCCATTCGTCTGTCATTAGTATGTAGCCTAGTTAGATGGTAACTTTGCTTTACGTCTGTCATTAGTTTGTAGCCTACCAAGATGGTATTTTTGTTTTACGTCTGTCATTAGTATGTAGCCTAGCTAGATGGTAACTTTAATTTACGTCTGACATTAGTATAAAGCCTAGCAAGATGGTTACTTTTCTCTACATCTATCATAAGTATGTAGCCTAGCTAGATTAGTAACTTTGACTTATGTCTGTCATTAGTATGTAGCCTAACTAGATTGGTAACTTTCCTTTTCGTCTGTCATTAGTATGTAGCCTAGCTAGCTTGGTAACTTTGCTTTACGTCTCACATTAGTATGTAGCCTAGCTAATTTGGTAACTTTGCCTTACGTCTGTCATTAGTATGTAGCCTAGCTAGATTGGTAACTTTGCCTTACGTCTGTCATTAGTATGTATCCTAACTAGATTGGTAACTTTGCCTCACGTCTGTCATTAGTATGTAGCCTAGCTAGATTGGTAACTTTGCTTTACGTCTGTCATTAGTATGTAGTCTAGCAAGATTGGTAACTTTGCCTTACGTCTGTCATTACTATGTAGCCAAGCAAAATGATAACTTTGCCATACGTCTGTCATTAGTATGTAGCCTAGTTAGATGGTAACTTTGCTTTACGTCTGTCCTTAGTTTGTAGCCTACCAAGATGGTATTTTTGTTTTACGTCTGTCATTAGTATGAAGACTAGCTAGATGGTAACTTTGCTTTACGTCTCACATTAGTATGTAGCCTAGCTAGATTTGTAACTTTGCTTTACGTCTGTTATTAGTATGTAGCCTAGCTTGATGGTAACTTTGCTTTACGTCTCACATTGGTATGTAGCCTAACTAGATTGGTAACTTTGCTTTACGTCTGTCATTAGTATGTAGCCTAGCTAGATTGGTAACCTAGCCTTACGTCTGTCATTAGTATGTAGCCTAACTAGATTGGTAACTTTGCTTTACGTTTGTCATTAGTATGAAGCCTAGCTAGATTGGTAACTTTGCTTTACGTCTCAGATTAGTATGTAGCCTAGCTAGATGGTAACTTTGTTTTACGTCTGTCATTAGTATGTAGCCTAACTAGATTGGTAACTTTGCTTTACGTCTGTCATTAGTATGTAGCCTAGCTAGATTGGTAACTTTGCTTTACGTCTGTCATTAGTATGTAGCCTAGCTAGATGGTAACTTTGCTTCACGCCTCACATTAGTATGTAGCCTAACTAGATTGGTAACTTTGCTTTACCTCTGTCATTAGTATGTAGCCTAGCTAGATTGGTAACTTAGCCTTACGTCTGTCATTAGTATGTAGCCAAGCTAGATTGGTAACTTTGCTTTACGTTTGTCATAAGTATGTAGCCTAGCTAGATTGGTAACTTTGCTTTACGTCTCACATTAGTATGTAACCTAGCTAGATGGTAACTTTGCTTTACGCCTGTCATTAGTATGTAGCCTAACTTGATTGGTAACTTTGCTTTACGTCTGTCATTAGTATGTAGCCTAGCTAGATTGGTAACTTTGCTTTACCAATGTCATTAGTATGTAGCCTAACTAGATTGGTAACTTTGCTTTACGTCTCAGATTAGTATGTAGCCTAGCTAGATTGGTAACTTTGCTTTACGTCTGTCATTAGTATGTAGCCTAGCTAGATCGGTAACTTTGCCTTACGTCTGTCATTAGTATGTAGCCTAGCTAGATTGGTAACTTTGCCTTACGTCTGTCATTAGTATGTAGCCTAGCTAGATTGGTAACTTTGCTTTACGTCTCACATAAGTATGTAGCCTAGCTAGATTGGTAACTTTGCCTTACGTCTGTCATTAGTATGTAGTTTAGCTAGTTTGTTGACTTTGCTTTACGTCTGTCATTAGTATGAAGCCTTGCTAGTTTGGTAACTTTGCTTTACGTCTGTCATTAGTATGAAGCCTTGCTAGTTTGGTAACTTTGCTTTACGTCTGTCATTAGTATGAAGCCTTGCTAGTTTGGTAACTTTGCCTTACGTCTGTCATTAGTATGTAGCCTAGCTAGATAGGTAACTTTGCCTTACGTCTGTCATTAGTATGTAGCCTAACTAGATTGGTAACTTTGCTTTACGTCTGTCATTAGTATGTAGCCTAGCTAGATTGGTAACTTTGCTTTACGTCTGTCATTAGTATGTAGCCTAGCTAGATTGGTAACTTAGCCTTACGTCTGTCATTAGTATGTAGCCAAGCTAGATTGGTAACTTTGCTTTACGTTTGTCATAAGTATGTAGCCTAGCTAGATTGGTAACTGTGCTTTACGTCTCACATTAGTATGTAACCTAGCTAGATGGTAACTTTGCTTTACGTCTGTCATTAGTATGTAGCCTAACTTGATTGGTAACTTTGCTTTACGTCTGTCATTAGTATGTAGCCTAGCTAGATTGGTAACTTTGCTTTACCAATGTCATTAGTATGTAGCCTAACTAGATTGGTAACTTTGCTTTACGTCTCAGATTAGTATGTAGCCTAGCTAGATTGGTAACTTTGCTTTACGTCTGTCATTAGTATGTAGCCTAGCTAGATCGGTAACTTTGCCTTACGTCTGTCATTAGTATGTAGCCTAGCTAGATTGGTAACTTTGTTTTACGTCTGTCATAATTATGTAGCCTAGCTAGATTGGTAACTTTGCTTTACGTCTCACATAAGTATGTAGCCTAGCTAGATTGGTAACTTTGCCTTACGTCTGTCATTAGTATGTAGTTTAGCTAGTTTGTTGACTTTGCTTTACGTCTGTCATTAGTATGAAGCCTTGCTAGTTTGGTAACTTTGCTTTACGTCTGTCATTAGTATGAAGCCTTGCTAGTTTGGTAACTTTGCTTTACGTCTGTCATTAGTATGAAGCCTTGCTAGTTTGGTAACTTTGCCTTACGTCTGTCATTAGTATGTAGCCTAGCTAGATAGGTAACTTTGCCTTACGTCTGTCATTTATATGTAGCCTAGCTAGTTTGGTAACTTTGCTTTACGTCTGTCATTAGTATGAAGCCTAGCTAGTTTGGCAACTTTGCTTTGCGTCTGTCATTAGTATGTAGCCTAGGCAGGTATGTGTCTGTCATTTGGATTTAGTTATATTTAAAAAGTTAGGGACTTTAAGAGTTAGGTCATTATTTCTGTTTGTTAAACAGTGGTACAATCAGATAAATCGTACATCTCAATTGAGGTTAGTTAATGCTACATTAAACTCATTTAATTTTAATGGAATAATAGAAAGAAATCCCTATTCACGATGATATTTTTTATTTTTATTTATTTGTTTATTTTATTTTATTTTATTGCGTCTAAACATGAACTAACTTGAAGAATAGCCAAAATTAAAAAGGATACTTCTAAGATATACAAACCTACCTGTAGTTTATCCGTTAATCAGTTGCTGTCGAGATCTTACAACCTGTCATATTATAAATTTTTGAATATTTCATTCAGAAAATTCAAAAATTTATAATATGACAAACCTCCCAAAAATGACAATAAATTACACAGACCCATGGCATTATAACTGCATTGGATGTAAAATTTTGATCCCAAATACAACAGTCAAATTTTGAGCACTTTAATAATTGTTCGCAGGATATTTTTGTCTGTTTCTTTAATGCGAAGTAAATTGATTGCTAAATAAATCATTTTCTTAACTTCATAACACATGTGATTTTAGGTGAAAATCGTTTACTTATTTGTAAATAAAGACATATTGCTTGTTTAAATTACATAATATTTAATCTGATCATTAAGTAATGAAAGACTTAAATATTTAATATAACAAAGGTTCTATTGATTAAATAAACACATCTGTCACAAAACTTAAGCGACGTGTAAGGTCCAAAGGAATGGTTTTTTTTAATTTTTAAAATTTTTTAAATTCATAGACTTGTAAACATCAGGGGAAGTAATAACTGCTATTGTAAATTCATGCCTGAAATCTCAAACCTCGTGATATTTATGCTTTCTGTTCTATTACTGTCCTGAATGAGAGAGGACAATGACAAATCTATTGGTTTGTTTTTTTAATTGGTATTACAGAATTTATCAAGAAATACTACGTTTTTATTTACTGCTAGCACCAATACAAGGCAATCAAACAGAAAGTAGCATTGCTGCAAAGTTAAATGTTTTTGGCAATCAATGCGCCTATTTCTGTATAAATAACCGAGTTAGTTCTTCGTTAATACCCCATAGAGCTCTGAATGAGCAAAATTACAATGCTCGGTTTGATTAAAACAACAAATAAGCTTTTACTTTATTCAGATTAAGCAGAATCATAATTTTGTTGTTTTCTTTGCTTAGATTGAACAGAATTACAACGTAACACTTTCACTTCGCTCTGACTGAGCAGAACACAGTTATGTACATGCATGATAAAATTTCGCTCGTTTTGAGAAGAATTTCGCTCATTTTGAGAAGAATCATATCGTTATTCTGTTACTCTCTCCACTGAGCAGAACACAGTTATACATTTGTATACATGTATGATAAAATTTCGGTCATTTTGAGAAGAATCATATCGTTATTCTGTTACTTTCTCCACTGAGCAGAACACAGTTATACATTTGTATACATGTATGATAAAATTTCGGTCATTTTGAGAAGAATCATATCGTTATTCTGTTACTTTCTCCACTGAGCAGAACACAGTTATACATTTGTATACATGTATGATAAAATTTCGGTCATTTTGAGAAGAATCATATCGTTATTCTGTTACTTTCTCCACTGAGCAGAACTCAGTTATATACATGTATGATAAAATTTCGCTCATTTTGAGAGGAATCATATCGTTATTCTGTTACTTTCTCCACTGAGCAGAACACAGTTATACATTTGTATACATGTATGATAAAATTTCGGTCATTTTGAGAAGAATCATATCGTTATTCTGTTACTCTCTCCACTGAGCAGAACACAGTTATAAATTTGTATACATGTATGATAAAATTTCGGTCATTTTGAGAAGAATCATATCGTTATTCTGTTACTCTCTCCACTGAGCAGAACACAGTTATACATTTGTATACATGTATGATAAAATTTCGGTCATTTTGAGAAGAATCATATCGTTATTCTGTTACTCTCTCCACTGAGCAGAACACAGTTATACATTTATATACATGTATGATAAAATTTCGGTCATTTTGAGAAGAATCATATCGTTATTCTGTTACCCTCTCCACTGAGCAGAACACAGTTATACATTTGTATACATGTATGATAAAATTTCGGTCATTTTGAGAAGAATCATATCGTTATTCTGTTACTTTCTCCACTGAGCAGAACACAGTTATACATTTGTATACATGTATGATAAAATTTCGGTGATTTTGAGAAGAATCATATCGTTATTCTGTTACTTTCTCCACTGAGCAGAACACAGTTATACATTTGTATACATGTATGATAAAATTTCGGTCATTTTGAGAAGAATCATTTCGTTATTCTGTTACTCTCTCCACTGAGCAGAACACAGTTATACATTTGTATACATGCATGAAAAAATTTCGGTCATTTTGAGAAGAATCATATCGTTATTCTGTTACTCTCTCCACTGAGCAGAACACAGTTATACATTTGTATACATGCATGAAAAAATTTCGGTCATTTTGAGAAGAATCATATCGTTATTCTGTTACTTTCTCCACTGAGCAGAACACAGTTATACATTTGTATACATGTATGATAAAATTTCGGTCATTTTGAGAAGAATCATATCGTTATTCTGTTACTCTCTCCACTGAGCAGAACACAGTTATAAATTTGTATACATGTATGATAAAATTTCGGTCATTTTGAGAAGAATCATATCGTTATTCTGTTACTCTCTCCACTGAGCAGAACACAGTTATACATTTATATACATGTATGATAAAATTTCGGTCATTTTGAGAAGAATCATATCGTTATTCTGTTACTTTCTCCACTGAGCAGAACACAGTTATACATTTGTATACATGTATGATAAAATTTCGGTCATTTTGAGAAGAATCATTTCGTTATTCTGTTACTTTCTCCACTGAGCAGAACACAGTTATACATTTGTATACATGTATGATAAAATTTCGGTGATTTTGAGAAGAATCATATCGTTATTCTGTTACTTTCTCCACTGAGCAGAACACAGTTATACATTTGTATACATGTATGATAAAATTTCGGTCATTTTGAGAAGAATCATTTCGTTATTCTGTTACTCTCTCCACTGAGCAGAACACAGTTATACATTTGTATACATGCATGAAAAAATTTCGGTCATTTTGAGAAGAATCATATCGTTATTCTGTTACTCTCTCCACTGAGCAGAACACAGTTATACATTTGTATACATGCATGAAAAAATTTCGGTCATTTTGAGAAGAATCATATCGTTATTCTGTTACTTTCTCCACTGAGCAGAACTCAGTTATATACATGCATGATAAAATTTCGGTCATTTTGAGAGGAATCATATCGTTATTCTGTTACTTTCTCCACTGAGCAGAACACAGTTATACATTTGTATACATGTATGATAAAATTTCGGTCATTTTGAGAAGAATCATATCGTTATTCTGTTACTTTCTCCACTGAGCAGAACACAGTTATACATTTGTATACATGCATGAAAAAATTTCGGTCATTTTGAGAAGAATCATATCGTTATTCTGTTACTTTCTCCACATGTTGTGGAATCACAATAATGCAGTTTCTTTGCTGAGATTACGCAAAATCAAAATGTAGTGTTTTGCTGCTACTGTATGAAATCTCTGTATTGTAGATGACACTATTGTGTCGATATTTAGAATAAATACCATGCTGATATACCTAGAGTGAAAGGATTTTGTGGATATTGTGAGGAATAGGATTGTGTTGGTATTGTGAGGAATAGGATTGTGTTGGTATTGTGATTGATATTGTGAGGAATAGGATTGTGTTGGTATTGTGATTGATATTGTGAGGAATAGGATTGTGTTGGTATTGTGATTGATATTGTGAGGAATAGGATTGTGTTGGTATTGTGAGGAATAGGATTGTGTTGGTATTGTGATTGATATTGTGAGGAATAGGATTGTGCTGGTATTGTGAGGAATAGGATTGTGTCGGAATTGTGAGGAATAGGATTGTGTTGGTATTGTGAGGAATAGGATTGTGTTGGTATTGTTTTGTTGATATATTAAATGATAGGACTGTCTAAATATCGAGAAATGATTGTGTAGATATCGAGAAATGATTGTCGATATCGAGAAAGATATGATTGTGTAGATATCGAGAAATGATTGTGTAGATATCGAGAAATGATTGTGTAGATATCGAGAAATGATTGTGTAGATATTGAGAAATGATTGTGTAGATATCGAGAAATGATTGTGTAGATATCGAGAAATGATTGTGTAGATTTCGAGAAATATATCGAGAAATGATTGTGTAGATATCGAGAAATGATTGTGTAGATATCGAGAAATGATTGTCTAGATATCGAGAAATGATTGTGTAAAGATATCGAGAAATGATTGTCTAGATATCGAGAAATGATTGTCTAGATATCGAGAAATGATTGTCTAGATATCGAGAAATGATTGTCTAGATATCGAGAAATGATTGTTGATTGTGTAGATATCGAGAAATGATTGTCTAGATATCGAGAAAGATATGATTGTGTAGATATCGAGAAATGATTGTGTAGATATCGAGAAAGATATGATTGTGTAGTATCGAGAAAGATATGATTGTGTAAATATCTAGAGTGATAGAATTGTGTAGATATCGAGAAAGATATGATTGTGTAGATATCTAGAGTGATAGAATTGTCTGAAAAGCGTGACTAAAAGGACTGTGTGGATACGGTCAGTAATAAGATCTCGTGTTTAACAGACGTCGATATTTGACAGACAACAAAGCATCTAAAGTACACAAAGTCAGTACACAAAGCCATTGAAAATAAGGATTTCTATATTTATTCACTTGTATACAGCAAGACAGCTACATTATATTAAAATATGTAAAAATGGATTGTGCAGATTAAATACGTCAATCGTTTTGGTTTTTTTTCGTACAAAATATAAGTTTGTTTATATGACATAGTCCATTTTAGGAAAACAATTGGATTCTATTTGCACAGAAAGGCCAAACAGTCTACCACAGTTACAAAAGTGTATATGGAAATACGAACCAAGCCATACATAAAATAATCAGATTTCATCGTACCGAAGCTAACTGTGTCTGTCGTTTAATTGATATATACACATGATTGAATTCTGATTACCTTGTATAAGAGAACCCAAATGATATAACAGACACACAAAGCTAGAAAAAAAATATCGCATTTGTTCATCCCGTTTATATCATCAATGTACAACATTCTGTATTAATCGACAGCCACAACACGGAACAAATCACTTTCATTTTGTCAATGCTCCGAGTTGCCGAGTTAATTATAAAAATAGAATAAAAAGCAAAAACATCTCCACTTTTCCTTATAACACCATTTATAAATTGACGTTATCAATTTTATCAATTCAACTAAACTTAATTCAATTTCAATAACTTCATAAAACAATTTGATATCGTAAAACCATTAATCATTTGTTTGATCGAAATGAACCAACAAGACCACATTTACGGGTTGATCCTATTAATAAGATTAAACCTTATCTAATTACAAAAACAACGTTGTATACAAATCCATTAATTAACGTAAACCTAATGTTTTCCGGCATATATTTCTAACATTTGTTTGATTGCTGAATTAAATGAAATGAACTAACAAGACTCCGTTTAATACAAATATTTATTTGATCATGGAGTTTTAAAGTTACATCACTTCTTCGGTTTTTCTGTTTATTAGATCAAATTGACAAATATATTTCACTTTTTCTTTACTTGATTTTAGGACATAAAAAGTATTTTTGGTATTTCATGAAAAAGTCAATTTACGCGAAGTACAAGTACATTTGGAAATTCATGTAAAATTCTACGTTTTGATAAATGCATGCCTTTTGATTCAATTAATCAGATGGATTCGCCAATCTTAAAGTAATCCCAAAAGGTTTTTTCAATTTAAATGTTTCGCTGTTATAGAAATTAGTCAAGTAGTGCATCTTAATGCTTCATCAAGTTTGATCTTCAGAACGTGATTAAGTAATACATTTTTGCTGCATAAAATAAACGTAATTATGGGTATAGATAAAAATGTCTGTATTGAAATTAACAGTTTGTATTAATAAGATGCGGGGTGGTAGGCTTTCAATAATACAACATCGTGGCTATTTTGTCTGCTGCTAGCTGCTATTGTGTCAAAATGATATTCTTGTTAGCCTTAGTTACAAAATATTTGCATTAGCGTGCATAAAGAATATTGCTGCTTTGCAAGACCCCACTAACGGTTCCGTGGAAAACGTGGGAAAATGACGATATTGCTCCTAATCTAACATATTTTTACTAGCTAAGTTTAAAATTGTTTATGATCAAAAACTGTTTTACTTTGAGAGTATGTTATTTTGTAACATAAAAACTAAAACCACAGACTTTATATCAGATAAAAATTATTTCCACATATATTTTATAAATTTTTATCTTTGCCAATATATTTGGCATCTGGCATCTTTGGCACTTAAAATAACAGAGTATCTCTAAACCACTACATAGATATATTACATTTGAACGTAGTTAAATATCTATAAATACCAAATACATAATTTGACGATGTTACAAGAACTATCAAAATTTGAATATTTTTAGTTGATTTAATATAAAAAATTTATAAGATATTCAGTAGGCAGTATTTTGTGCAGTCAGAAAATATACCATTTCTCTAAATTTTCAGCCGTCTTAATTTTTGAAACTTGTTTAAGGTTTGTTCCCTCATGTAAAGCATTCCTTAGCTGGATTTGGATTCATATAACATTGAAACTTTAGAATCATTAATTATCAACTGTTTGGCTGTTTTTTTGGGTTTTTTTTATCTATCAAACTTTTCGGCCCCTAGTGTCACGAAATGTGAGTATATGGCACATCAAAAATTATAAGGTATTTGTGTTATATAATCACGATATTAATCAATGTTTAAAATGTAACTTTTTCTCTAATTTTTTTCTTGATTATTATCCAACACTTGTTTTGCAATTCTCTCAATTTGCAAACTTTAAACTTCCATTTACTAAACTTATTTGGAATTTTATATCTGATTATAGGGTTGAGATGATGTTATACTAGCAATAAAATTGTTGTTAACTCATTATTTGGTAATGACACGTACGATAGCTTTGGAAATTTCAAATTTATTTATTTCACTACACAAAACTTTTGGCATTCATTCAGTTAATCTTTATTTATTTAAAAACTGATATTTGTTTGTTTGTTTGTTTTCAAGTCGTTATAAAAGTTGAATTTATTCAGATGAAGAACAATTTCTGAATTACTATACACATATATATAAACACAGTGTTGTATCCTTATGATTTATTGTTACATGTTGTTTAACTGCGTTAAAATCTTAAACCTAAAAACAACATCACGATTTAAAAATCGTAACTGTAAATAAAATCCTGATATGTCACAATTTGATAGTTTTATTTATTATTGTTATTTAAACACTGGTCTTGTTTATATCCTAACTATTCTTATAAATTATTTATTCTTCTTTTATGTGTGGTTATGTCATATATAAACTTTTGATTTTTTATAAATAAAACATACAAAAAGCAAAAAGTTATATATATATATATATATTAATATGATATAACTTTTTAAAAGCATTTTTATAAAAATTGACAAACTTTTATATGACAGGTACTTTTTTGTGTCAACTCTATATTTACAATTGAAGACAAGTACAACAATTATTACCAATAGAATTTAAAAAACGCCAATGAATGGCGAGATAGTATTTACAACGAGGAGAAATACGGAAAAGAAGAAGAAATTTCGCAGTAGAGTTTTAACACACAAAAATGTTTTACACACAGTAAAGAATTACAGACATATCTAAGGACCAATGTACCGGAAATAAGATAATTAAAAAAGAAGACACTACTGACACGGAACCACACATACTTGTCATCTGTCAAAAAAACTTACCGAAAAGTCAGTTATAGACTCAATATTTCTTAAAAACGCTTTGTCAATTACGGCTTCAGCTATTGATAATATTGATAATATCATAAACAAGAAAAAAGACCAAACAGAGTTCATCACGTTTGCTCAAACATTAGTTGTTTTTAATAAAGGCAGTATTTATTGATCTACACGTACCAAGTCGTTTTAACTAGGGTACATATGGTGTCATATATTATTATGTCTTTTCTTCTGTTGTTCGGTCGAATTCGTGCAAAATCCACCGTTATACTAGTCGTTTTCATCAAAACATCTAAATACGAAAGAATTATTTCTGGGTAATGTTGTGTTTACAGGCTCAATGACTGAGGACTTCTGTTAGTTATACCAAAGCTCTCACTTTTTGTATTCAGCTTTAATATTCGCACTTGAAAAACATAACTGCCTATTAGTTTTTGTTGTGGCTGTATGCATACAGTATAATTCAGGAATATGTTTTCCTTCTTTCAACAGCCATGTCACTTTACATCTTTTTAAAAACAAATATGCCATACTCGACGTTTAACCATTAACAGAAGACCAATTCTCCGTATATACTTAAACGTTTGACCTCAGTTCTTACTACTGGAAATATATTTTAATTATAACTGATAATTGATATGTTGTGCCATAATGAAAATAGGTTTGAATATTTAAGTATCAAAGGAAAAAATGAGTTTCAAACTATTTTTCCCAAAAAATGATGACCAAACTGATGGTTAGGGTTGGGTTTATTTGTTTCTTATCAATAAGGTTAAATGTGCGTGTAAAAAGTAATCTTACAAATATATTAGAACCCTACCATTCGATAACATTTTGCCACTAGGTCCAGTGTCCGTCTGAAATCAGTAATCTTTTATTATCAGTGTTCTCAATGTGTGGTTATCATCCATTGTTTTATTATTTTGGTCAATTTTTGTGGTATAATTTGTTTTTTGGTGGTGGTCAATTTGCTTTCTTTATGTTACTATATTCTATGAGCTTGTGACAGTATGGCATCTTGCAATATATTGTCATATTAAAAAGCTCTATCTATTTCAAAATGTGTGTATCAATATAACATACTTTTTTATTAAAAATATAATAAAGAGACGTAAATATTCTTGGGGTTTAATTTTTAACTTTTTTAATTAAAAAAATGTTGGAAGAAAATTTCGTTGAATTGTGTTTTTAACAGAATCCAATTGAGGCCTTGGTAAGAAATCTAATTTTGTTGACATTAAATTTCGTGGTATTTACTAATCCATGAAAATAACAAAATTTCACCCCTCCCCCCCTTTCCGTTGAACATATGGGAATTTACAATATAATATCTTTTTTAACCCAAATATGCTATTCACAACCACTGAATTTTGAATAGAATTCCTTGGCAAAGTCATATTTGATGCATTATTCCTATCTATCTGTTTGTAATTTTCCCGAAAAGTTATTACTATTCTGTTGTTACCAAATTGTCCAACTGCCTTTAAACTCAATGATATCAACTGAACTTCAACTATAAAGTTTTGATTTAAAATATTCAGAGGATTATAATTTTATTATTAGCTCTAAGAGCTGTGAAATAAACATCAGTATTTCGTACACTCTTTTTTATGATCCGAATCATTTATCAATTTAAAACGAACCGACACGTGTAGACACGTGTTATCAGCTATTTAAGGCTAAGTACCAACAGGGTAGACTGACATATGTGTTTCAACATCCTAGTTATTTTCTTTTTTATCGACAAACTTGCTGATTTTAGAATATTTTTCTGGAAACAGTTCCGTAATAATCGGAAATGTTATCAAATCCGACAAAAAAGAACCAATCCATCAAAACCCATCACTCTATTTAATCTTAAAAAGTAAGATGAGAAAACCATCAAACATTACAACACCACGAAATCGTACAAATATCAAAACGTCCAAATATCAGGTGAAAGAAACTTGAAATAAGAAATTGTATAGGTAAAGTAAACATTCACAAGCATAAAAAATAAAAACGTGATAACATCGTAAAACATTAATCATGTGATAATAACAGTAATCTGGAAACTCAAAGCTTGAAATAAAATAAAGATAGAAGACATTGATACGTACTAGTCATTAATAGGTACTACATTCAAGATCGCTTCAGTATTCAGTATGTGCTATTTTTAAAAACACACATATCAGCAATGTTGTAACGCCCTATTGTAAATGTAGTTTTAATTAAAATATTTAAAATTCTAATTTATCGTTATTTTATTTTGTATGCTGATTATAAACACAAAATAAGTGCATATATATATATATATATATATATATATATATATATATATATATATATATATATATATATATATATATATATATATATATAATACACGAGAGTGATGCAATTAAGAAAAACTATTCAGCCCATATGAAAGATATATATGCCAAATTCTAGAAGTATATTTTGTAAAATAAGCCTTGGTTTTAATTTTTGAAATGTCAGTGTGTTATTCATCTCTGATTCTAAAATAGAAGATCTCAAAAACTTTTTGAACCATACCATCGACCCATTTTGTTATTTTGTTCCGTGTTGATCAAAGTCGGTAGCGTAATAAGTTACCCCAGTATGCCTTGTCTTGTGTTCTTGTATTAATTTGTTCTTTGTTTTGTGTTCTTGTCGGCATTGGTTATTACTGAACACCTGTACTAGTACTGATTTGAAATTTCTTTTTCTGTTCTAAAATTTTATTTAAAATAATGAAAATTCAAAATTTTTGATAGATTATAATATTTCAATTTATCCTTTAGCATTAATAAACAGTTCATTATTGCTATATATTTAAATCAATGTATAAGCACAAAATTGTGCTAGAAAATCACCACTTGATGATAATGTATATAGCCAATAAACGGGTGGTAAGCCTCATCATGTGATATGCGTAAATGTGCTATTTCCCGTACAAGAAAAATTGCGTTTACAAATAAAACCTAGAGAAGAACTATAGGAAATGAATAAAAAAAATACTTTGAAATACTGTGGCAGATGTGGAATATATCACTTTTTGAATGTATAATTTATAAAAATTCAAAAACTGTTATGAGAAAAGATGGCCCAGGACAAGAGAAAATTTAAAACTCCTTTTCAAGTAGAAAGCTAACATATTTGAAATAAATGTCACATTTATATAACTAGTTTTGTTAGACTTGAACCCCATTAGGTAGACCATAAACTTTACACTATGTGTGTACCGGACGGACAGAGGGAAGGTAACGTAGTGCTTTTACACTCTTATTAGCCAAAAACTACTGGATCAAGCTTGACATAAAAAAGAAACAATGCTGAATTTAATGAAGAATAAATAAATAAATAAATAAATAAACTGTGGTCTCAAAAAGCTGTTCCATTCGAATAGTGAAGTTCTTTAATTTTTTTTCGTTTGGTGAAATTAATGTCAAGAACTTAATTTTGAATTAGATGTAGACTTGAAACATTTATTTTTATTTTATATTCATTTAAAATACAAAGTTTTCTTTTTTGTAGTGAAAATGGATATTTATTAAAATTACGGACAAAAATGAAAATTCATGAATGGTTGGCAGATATTAATATTATAATAGTATGGCATAAAAATAGTATATAAAGAAATTATTGTCATTTGGATTATAATTATACATCAAACATTTTGATTTAAATCTTATCTGCAAGATATGTCAGAGAAATATATGTACCAAAGTAACAGAAGGTAGTAAAACTGTCACGCCTACATCCTGTAAAATATTGTACATGTTACAGAATATGTCAACTTCCTATGAAATAGTAGCCATGGTTTTTATGTCACAATTACAATATTTATAATACCAACCAAACATTAACATGTGTAATGTTACTCACTGGAATAATATCTCCAAAAACCCGGGGAATAATTTACATCTTAAGCTATAATACTGTTCGTCAAACATTCTATAGAACATTCTTGTTTTTAATTTGATGAACATATCCAATCAAACCGAAGATGATATGCTATTGTTTCCATTATTTAGCTGCGTTTCTGGTCCATGAAACATTTTTTATTTATAAAATGGTATACGTTTTCGCATTTATGAAAGTCTGTATACTAGTAATCTACGATTGCATTAGTTTATAGTTGTTTAGTATAACTGACCCTTTCTTAAAACCATTGTTAAGGGATCTAGGTTGCCAAACAAATATTTAAAAAAAAAAAAAAAAAAAAAGAAAACCTTTCAAGTTAGCTTAGTGAAATGAGATTATTTGGCATAGCCAAACCATACAAGAGAAAGTCACAAAAAGTAATTGAATATGAAAACAAGACAAAATAGACTACCTTACTTGTTTTGTGGACTACAGATTATATAATTAGCGACCTTAGACAGATTCTTGGTATTATAAACAAATGGAAGCCGGTGTTGTAGTTAAAGTATTTGGTTTTATATTAAATAGTGAAAATAAATACAAAAATATTTGTGACTAAATAGAAGTAAACTATATCTTAGATTTTTTCAATGTTTATATAGAAAAGCAGACCTAATTTCTGTTCAAAGTGTACGCGGACACGGGAGACAAAGATGTCTGAAGGTGTGTTTAAAATACTATTGATGTACCCAAACCATCTGAGTTATCCTTATCCAACTGTCTCTAAAACACACGATACATGAAAAATGAATATTTTGTAATTTCACGTAACTAGTGAGACCTTGACATCAATGGAAAGAGTTTTGACTTGGTGCAAAACACCATTTACTAACTTGAACATCTATTTATGTTGTCTTATATCCATAAACCGGGACGTGAAATCATAAAAACTTGCATTCCAAAGTGTAAATCATATGTATGTTTTAATTATTTTTTAAATAAACACAATCTCAACTGTAACATGTATCCTCACAGATAAATCAAATATATTCCCAACTGTAAAATGTCTTTCAGAATCCTCTATAAAACATATTTATCTTCATTACAGGAGAGTTGTTCATTAACGATAATGCACGTGCCTCTTATTTGCTTTAGTTTCTATATATACCGACCACTTGCTGGTCAACTAAGTGTTAATAGCCAGTATTGGTCACTTCTAATTTGTCCGGAAACTTAATCAGCACATTCTCAGACAAAATAACATTCATCTTGTAAGATAATGCTATCTCTTATCCGAATGTATCAGGAAAGTTTTCTCGAGAAAAAATTAGGAAACTAATTCTAAACTTGTGTGCTATAAACTAATAGATACCATCTAGCAGTATTGTTTATAACTGACAGACAATTGTTTCAACCCTCGTAATTTAAAAAAATAAAATAAATTTCTTACCTTAATATAAACCTGTATATATGGTTGTGAAGTTATTGGTTTGAACCATGACCCTGTTGACCACGATATAACTGGGATATCAACCCGCATTACAAAACGGTTGTTAATGTTTCAGTCTCATTCTGGAGACAGTATCTATCTGATCTGATTGTTTGTAAACACTACAATCTTGTTAACTTGTCACAGATACCAACAAACAATCAGCGGCTCAATTTCTCACAGCAAAGTGAGGTTTATGACGTCATTTAAAGGTTCCTTTCTGATTTCTGATTGTCGTAATTAGCAGGGATACATCAATCATCTATTCAAAAGCTTCTAGTGTAATTCCAATCTTAGGAAACATTAATACCATACCGGCTGTCTGTAGATTGAACGTTATTATTATTTCTATTTACCTATAGCTGAGAATTAACTCTGAATTCGGACTGCTTAATTCCGATCCAAGACCTTCCTAAACTATCGGATCCATTTCTAATTAAATTTTTAAAACGGCTAAATATTCGGCGCTAAATAATCGCTTGCTGTCATGTTAGGTGACTAATTTCCTAACTTATTAATATTACATTGGGAAAACCCCTAACTGAAAAGGAATTTTCACCTTTATCAAAGTTCAGGTATATATGGTTGTATTTTATACTATTCTCTTGAGGAAAAACACGGAAATTGGTTCTCTGTTTTAGATAAACCTTTATTCTCTCATTTTTTGAAAATTAAAATCATGAAATAAAAAGTTTATATTCTGGCATTTTAAAGTAGATTACACCTTATTTTTAAATATTTATTTAAAAATTATCATATGAGTTGTAATCCTTTGTACCAATATATGTCTGTATATGTTTATCATCGACTTTAATACGGGAAATGATTTAAACGTGTAAATCTATAAACAAAAATATGACGAAATGTTTAAACTTAAAACAATTTGGCCACTTCTATTAAGAATTCTTTTTTGAGCCAAGTAGTGTCAATGATCTACTAACGTATCACAGGACCTAGGATAGCATCCTACTTGCAGGTCTTAGAGTGAGAGAGTTTGTCGGTTCGCTTACAAAACGTTGAAGGTTTTTTTTTTCAGGAAACTTCCATTTTTTTCAATCATTCAGAACTCACCACAAACAACTGGAAAAAAGTACCTTTATCCAACCCTAATACCAAAGGCAACAACAACAACAAAAATATGATAAAGAACACTTGATTATAAGACACAAAATAAAAAACTGTAGTGTGGTAACTGCTCATAATTAAAACGTTTTTGTAAGATAAGGTCATCTGTTAAAATCAATCATCTGTTAAAACCAATCATCTGTTAAAATCAATCATCTGTTAAAATCAATCAGACCTAAATCAACGATAACGTACTGACTGTTATCTTATATTGTCTTCTTTTTGTTGTCTGTTTTCATTTATTCACGGTAGATCAAAATCATTACCATTTACGTCATATTTTACTTCCATGATACTGTTTATCACCAGGAAGTAAATTTTTTATTCTAAAAGCATTAATGATTTAATTAAGAAGACTATAAAAATGATGGAAAACAACCACATTAAATATGTAAGCCGAAGACTTAGCATCTCCGGTTGTATTTGAAATGTGTATCTGGTAGGTCGCTGTGACAATTTACTCGCTCTGTACATGAAGGGAGATAACTCAAATGTCAACCACACTTAATTAAAATTAAATGGGCACTTTGTCACATTTACTTATTTACATTTAACATTCCAGATTCGCTGGCTTTAAGGCGAGTATGTAGAACCTTGGCAATGCACAGTGGTTAAAGCGTTTACCTTTAAACAAATTAAAAGCGCTCTCTGTTGTAGTTCTACCCTGCTGACTTCATAATCAAAAATGGTTAAAAACGTCATGGTCCAGTAAAAAGGGTGTTTTCTTGTCGTATAGGCTTTTACTTGTTTTCTCAGAGCCAGTAAAATGGACCAAAAAGTCTGTGGTGTTTGTCCGTAGTGTGAGGTCAGGTTTTTTACTCTAATGGTCAATATAAGTGGAAACGATTGTAAAACAAATGCAAATATTGGCACAAAACAAATACCATATGAACTTGTGTGAAGTTTTATCCTTAAGATTGATAAAAACATTTCGTCGCAAATAGATGAAAAATTGCTAAAGAGACGGTAAACATCAATCATTCAACCGATCCACCAATCTTAAACGAGAAACATGTTTGAGTAACACTTGAATATGATTATGATCTTTGAAGTGCAATTTAGAATTGAATAAGTGATGTCCATCGTCCGAACATGTAAAGTTTACCCATAAAATAAAACATTTATTGGTATAGATAATTTTATATATACATAAACGAGTTAGTGTGAGTACTCTGGTCTCGGTAATCATACATACTTACTGAACTTACAAGATATTACAACATTGTGATAACAAGCCATAGTTTTGGAAATCAACACAAATATTCAAAAGAAGAGAAGAAACATTGTTTTGATAACAACAAATTATCTGCTGATCATTGTAAGGAAGACCCTCTGCTGTTAATGTAAACATAATTACAATGTATATATAACAGTACCTACAGCGCGATGTACCGTAAAGATTGCCCAATGCTGTGTTCCTTATGTATACTTCGTGTACATATAAACCTAGGGATGCATAAAGGAAAACTCTTCATTGAATATTGAAATTTAAAGTTTTAATATATATATGAAATTAAGTAATTCTGTTACGTCATCATACCAAGGGTATTGCGTGAGATTGAATTGCGCTTGCGTGAAGGGTCAGTACGTTGCCATCTCTTGAAGTGAAAGGGCGGCAAAAAATTATATCCAGTTTTCCCGTTGTGAACGGTAAATATATATATACATATATTTGTGCCTCATGGAGACAGCTATTTCACATAACTGGAATATTTGTTATTTCTGTCGTGGACAATAAAGTTTGTACCAATAATCCATACGACAACAATTCTCCTACATGTATTTAGTAGCTAGTATAAGATGATTTGTAGAGAGTTCTCTAAGTAAGTATTTCTTAGAAGTGAAATTTATGTGTAAACCTTCAACTTTATGCCAGCAATAATCGTTAAATACTTCATTTCCGGTGAGAAACATTATTTTAGTGACAAGCAAAATAATTGCACCAGAGCCAATAGAACACAAAAGCCGACAGAACATTTACAAAACATTTTCATCAAGATAATCATGAACCATCGATAAAATGATTAAAATTGATATTATTGATTGTTAAATCTTAAATACTGAACGGGCACCAAGCAAAATGTCTAAAAAAATAAATAATGTTGTTCTTTTTTACTAATAATGCTAAATCTTTATATTTTACATACTTGTATAGATAATTAACCATACCAACAGTTATTAATTACCTTACAATAGGACAAACAAATTACACAATTTCACAAATCCAACAGTTTGGAAACACACTTGGCATATTCACAATCAAATTCAAGCCGACATTTTTGGATCTTTAGCAATTATTTAACAGGTCAAAGACATCATCAAAACATTATTTCATGCCTGTAATAGTTTAAAACTTTGAGAGTTATATTATTATGTAATTGTATAATGGTGTTTGCCAACACTATTTGATAATGTTACGCGCCATCTATTTAGTACCTATGTTTTATGTATTGTGTATATACATATACAAATAAACAAAATATGCAACATATGCCTTTAAGACAATCGTATTACAGAATAAGCAGAGAAGTAATATCTACCAAATAGCAAAATCCAATAACAATTATATCATTTTAATTTAAATGGAAAATAATAAATTACACCATCAAAATCAATCTGTATGAGGCAATAACACATCACAACACCTTTACTGACTTCAAAGAATTCTACCAAGATCTGAAAATCATCAAATCTTTACAATATATACATTAACAATTTAATTTTGGTGGACTTTTAACTGTATAAGAGATAAGAAAAATTACAATATAAACACATTTCCGTTTTAGAAGCTTGGGTTTCAGGTGGGAACGTTTTCTGATTGAAAACATCCGTTATCTAAGCAAAATTTAGTATATATAGATGTTGTTGTTGTTTTGAATCCAAAGAAAATTATCTTGAATCAACATCAAATAATAAATTAAAACCTTACAAACTTCCAGAGTATATACAGAACAGGATATAAATGCTACAAATAGTATAACCGCTAACAAAGTTTGGTATGTATGAATAAATTTGTCTGCATTGAGACATGTGGAGCTTTTCCGAGGAAACTTCTGTAGATTTTCTCTTTGTATATCGAGCGAGCAGAAACTGTAAATTCCGATTACACGTTTGTTATTATCAGACAATACTTTTCATTATTTATAACATTTCGGTCGGTAGTAGAATGTTTTATCTCATATGATTATCTCTTCTTCTCAAGGAATTTGAAGTATTGTGAAAATCATTTCATTTTTTATACAAAAAGTAAAGTCAACTTCTACAGGAAATAGTCTCAATTACTACAGGAAATAGTCTCAACCCTCCGCAATAAGTAGCTGTTACTCGGACAAAACCTATTTTTAACATAAAATAACAAATGATTGCAAAAAATGGCACATCCTTAAAGGTTTCTTCATTTTCAACAAACTGATTTAGTGATATTACTAACAATAAACATTTTTACTTAAAACTAAATTGCCGGATGATTTGTTTACATGAAATGTTTATCTTTCCATATTCAAACCTTGTTCTGTAGCTGGCTTTTTTTAGCCACGGAAAATCTGTTTTCTATGTAATTTATAATGATAAACACAATTAAAAGAAATTTCAACATTTGACAAAACCACAAATAAAAACCTACCCAACCCAAACAATCAAATGCAATATAAAAATAAATGATTTTAACCACAAATAAAATCTCTGCACCAATTTTACATCAACTGAATTTAATGACAAAATGTTATCCAAAAGTATGTACCTTTGCTTTTGTGGTGTTTATACTTCTACATTTGTGTTGCATCCAATAGCTTGCATTTAGTACATAAAAATAATCTTTATTTTACAAAATTGTAATAATATAGATACAACAAGTAATCCGCTGGTATAAGAAAAATGATTACAAAAAACAAAGGCAAGAGGAATAATCAGACATATACAAATAGACACAGGGTTACATTGCTATTGTCTAGCTACAACTTCCAGGAAATATCAATAACTACCATATCTACTGGGATCTGGCATAATCGTTTATTTATATTGATAAACGTCTGGATTTATGGGTAATTAATTCAATTTCCCGCCAAATTGACACTTTTGCTAATATAAGTAGACAAATGGATGATCATTTACTGTGATAGGGACATACAGTCATCAGTTTTCATGATACCAATCTTTGACCTTCGGGATTTCTTTGGAAGGAGGGCAATTATGATTTATTGAGAATCCAGTCTAGTTCCGGCATCATTTCGTATTTGTAGAATTAATCATTGTGTCTTAAAAATGTAGCTGTAAACTGTCACACTAGTCTGCAGTTATGTAACATTGGTTTGGGATTCAAGTACAGTATTGAGTAACATATTAATCAGTGCGTGTCACAATTCAGTACATGTTATATTTCTGTCAGTATATGTAATATTTTTGTCAAACATGTAATATGTCTGTCATAAAATGGAACAATTCTGTGTAAATTGAACATTTCTATGTAAAATTTAAAACATTTTCTGTCAGTACATGTAACTTTTCTGTTCAGTCACAGCAGGTAAAATTTTAGTACAGAAAAAACGATTCTGTCAGTACATGTAACTTTGCTGTCATACTCATAACGATTCTGTCAGTATATTTAACTTTTCTGTCATACTTGTAACGATTCTGTCAGTACATGTAACTTTTCTGTCATACTCGTAACGATTCTGTCAGTTCATATAACTTTTCTGTCATACTCATAACGATTCTGTCAGTACATGTAACTTTTCTGTCATGCTTGTAACGATTCTGTCAGTACATGTAACTTTTCTGTCATATTTGTAACGATTCTGTCAGTTCATGTAACATTTCTGTCATCTGTCAGTCTTTGTAACACGGTAATTGTAGTATTTCTACCCTACAAAAGTACATGTACTATAATGATACCACTATATAATCTTCCATCTTTAGTAGAAAGTTTTAAATCCATTGTTGAAAATATGGTTATTTTTAAGCTGTTAGTAATGTTTTAACGATGTTTTTGGTCTTTAGTATTTACCAAGTACATGGTTTCTATTATCAATGATGTAGGTAAATTTCGTCCAGTTTCACATGACTTTGACGTGAATTATTTATATTTTACTTATATGAATACTTCACGTGAATTAAATTTGAAAAAATTTAATGATGTAGAAAAAGTTAGAAAAAATGACGCCTTTCAATATACATGTATTTTCATATGTATGTATGTATGTATGTATGTATGTATGTATGTATGTATGTATGTATGTATTGAATTAAAATTTTGTAATAAAAATGTACTGTAGAAAAAATTGTTTATTTTTTTAAATATCTAACTACCTTAAAGTCTTTTTGTAATACGTCTTATTAAACGATTCCTGATATCAGCATTAGGTGTTGCAGATTTTATCTTGTCCGAGTTGATATCAGCATTAGGTGTTGAAGATTTTATCTTGTCCGAGCTGATTTCAGCATAAGGTGTTGCAGATTTTATCTTGTCCGAGTTGATATCAGCATTAGGTGTTGCAGATTTTATCTTGTCCGAGCTGATTTCAGCATTAGGTGTTGCAGATTTTATCTTGTCCGAGCTGATATCAGCATTAGGTGTTGAAGATTTTATCTTGTCCTAACTGATATCAGCATTAGGTGTTGCAGATTTTATCTTGTCCGAGCTGATATCAGCATTAGGTGTTGTATATTTTATCTTGTCCGAGCTGATATCAGCATTAGGTGTTGCATATTTGATCTTGTCCGAACTGATATCAGCATTAGGTGTTGCAGATTTGATCTTGTCCTAGCTGATATCAGCATTAGGTGTTGCAGATTTTATCTTGTCCAAGCTGATATCAGCATTAGGTGTTGCAGATTTTATCTTGTCCGAGCTGATATCAGCATTAGGTGTTGCAGATTTTATCGTGTCCGAGCTGATTTCAGCATTAGATGTTGCAGATTTTATCTTGTCCGAGCTGATATCAGCATTTGGTGTTGCAGATTTTATCTTGTCCGAGCTGATATCAGCATTAGGTGTTGCAGATTTTATCCTTTCCGAGCTGATATCAGCATTAGATGTTGCAGATTTTATCTTGTCCGAGCTGATATCAGCATTAGGTGTTGCAGATTTTATCTTGTCCGAGCTGATATCAGCATTAGGTGTTGCAGATTTTATCTTGTCCGAGCTGATATCAGCATAAGGTGTTGCAGATTTATCTTGTCCGAGCTGATATCAGCATAAGGTGTTGCAGATTTGATCTTGTCCGAGCTGATATCAGCATTAGGTGTTGCAGATTTTATCTTGTCCGAGCTGATATCAGCATTAGGTGTTGCAGATTTTATCTTGTCCGAGCTGATATCAGCATAAGGTATTGCAGATTTATCTTGTCCGAGCTGATATCAGCATAAGGTGTTGCAGATTTGATCTTGTCCGAGCTGATATCAGCATAAGGTGTTGCAGATTTTATCTTGTCCGAGCTGATATCAGCATAAGGTGTTGCAGATTTTATCTTGTCCGAGCTGATATCAGCATTAGGTGTTGCAGATTTTATCTTGTCCGAGCTGATATCAGCATTAGGTGTTGCAGATTTTATCTTGTCCGAGCTTGGTCGTGCAAAAATTAAGAAACTTGGAAAAAGTACCGAATACAAAAACTCCTAATGTGAAGTAGGAAAGTAGCTTAAGTTATTATTTGGTATTGCTGTCCTGCGTCCAGATGAAGTTGACGATTCCTTTGCTGAAGTCTACATGTCCTTTGTACATGACGATGGGAAAAGTATTGAATTTGCAGATTTCTTAACAGAAGCGTTATAAGTTACAAAGGTGTATTTCCTAAAATTATCCTGCTCAAAACCCTACTTCCACCTTATTGTGGTGAGCAAGGGGCAACAAATTTAAGCCTGGTTAACGTTAGCGGTTAAAGAATCTATCGCTCAAATGTGTACCATGTATTTGAAAATTCCCTCAAAGGTGAAACATATGTCGCTAAAATGTCCATTATTTTGTCGCTCATATGTACAATTTTTTCGTTGTTTTGTCCTATGGTTTCGCTTAAATTTAAAACGCCGCTCCCATTAGTTTGCGATGAAACGATACTTTATCTACAAGCCGAAGGTATTGTCCGAAAAAGAAGCAGAATTTAACTTAGTGTATACTATAACTAAAACTCCCAAAATAAAAAAAAAAACACAATTTTTTATGTAGAGAAGAAATAATATATATTATGGTTGATATTAAAATAAAAACGTATCTCTTTGCAAAGTATGTGTTTGTTGACTTTTAAAACAATGATTAAAAAGTTACTTACATTCATTGATCTCAATTTATTCCCATCATCTTAACTTCAGGCGAAGATTTAGAATTACTTTGTAAAACTACACGCATGTAAACATATAAGAAGTATACCTGTTATATACTTAAAAACACAATTACTGATTGAAATAAACCATTTCTCGTTGTTTTCAGCAGTTAATGTATGTTACGTAATGCGGAAATCAGAACCGTTTTATAGATATTTATTAACACTAACAGGTGATTAACCACACTAGAAAATCTTTGAAGTTAAAAATATATGCGATATAATATTTTTTGATTCTCTGATGAAGATTTAAAATATTTATATTTAGAAAACATGTTTGAAGTTCAAACATTCCCTCAAACTCTTATGGCAAAAGATATATGTTTCACTTTTTACAATTTTATGTCAATATTTTAAAATGGTTGTGAATAGACCATTGCATAAAATAATGTAGGAATTGAGAGAGAGAGAGAGAGAGAGAGAGAGAGAGAGAGAGAGAGAGAGAGAGAGAGAGAATTTTAATTTTATTACAGAATAGTGAATAGTTCTGAAAACATTAAGGTATTTGATTTAAAGATTCTATAAAAATGACACATATACTTTTTACATTACATATGTACATGCACTTACATCAAAGTAACAAAAGACAGTAATAGATTTATATCACAATATATAGATGAAGAAGAATCCGATACAATATATTAATTAAGACACGAGACTACAGTACACCTTCTGAAGTAAACCATCATTAAACTATAAAACGTGGTGCACAAAGAAAATACTTAATTAAAAACTAATAAAGTATCTTAAGTTAGCATGCTATTCTGTAATATATAATAGTTTTAAACTCATTTTTATGACAGAACAATCTATATATAAATTGTATAATGTAAGATGAAGATTGGCATTAACAACCTTCCTCACTTGTTTTCCACATATGTGTTGTGTTACAGTGAGATTACACGTTCTATATATGCACTTAAGCATTGTTTTTATAAGAAATTGAACAAGTAACACTAACACAAGCATTTCAATAAATGAATGATAAAATAAGATCAGACATTTTTTCAGAAGCTCTTCCGCTAACAAACCTAAAAATAAACTTTTTTTCTTCAATATATCTCATATTTAATTGGTTCATAATGATGGGTAGAAATCATGAAAAACATTATATGAGGTGAAAGCTCTTTATCTCTCTGGTACTGATGAGAAAGACCATATTGTTTGTGGCACCAAATTAAAGTTTCAGGCGATACCTTTTTAGCTAAACTGGGGTGTCGTCCGCAAACCTATAATTTCCTTCCTCTTTTAAACTTTTGAGCAAAATTGAACTTAAATTCAGACAGAAAATCCCAGGTGGTTGAAAATAATAAAGTCTGTGTTCAGCATGGTCATCTAAAATGCAAGATAGTCGCTGTTATTGTGAATAGAAAAACAAAAAGGAATAAATAGCCATAACGGACTTATTTACTTATGTACCGCTGCTGGTGGAGTAAAATTCCCCGAGGGTATCCATAACTCAGTAGACAGTACTTTGTGCTGTCAGAAAATGTATCATTTAGCCAAATTTTCAGCCGTCTTAAATTTTAAAATTTATTTAAACTTAGGTTTGTTCCCTCATGCAAAGAATTCCTTAGCTGGATTTGGATTTACATAATTCTGGACTTTAGATTCATTAATTGTCAACTGTTTGGCTTATGTTTTTTATCGATCAAACTTTTCGGTCTTAGTGTCACTGATGAGGAATGAATTTCCGAAATGTACAAATCTGGCACATCAAAATTTAACTGGTATTTGTGTTATATATTTACTGTTCGATTAAGTACATATTTAGAAAGAAGATGTATAGCCTTTTAACATGTATAATGATTTTTTTAAAGATTTTTTTTGTTTTTTGACCAAATTCTTTTGCATTATTTAAATGTAGTTATACTTTATAAGTTTATTTTTTTCATCTGAAACAGCTAGGTCGGAGAAAATTAATTTGATGAGATAGGTCTATGGATGATGTTTTTTCACGGCGTGACCGCCCACAATCCAAGAAAGCTTTCGTTAATATAAATAGGAAAAAAGCAGATAATTACCAATTATAAGCAATTTTTCTTTGATTCAATTTCAGTGGATTCTGCTAAAGAAATGTTATTTTTTATTTTATTTTAATTATCTACTCCTTAGAAGAGATAAGTTGACGTTACACACACTTTTTTATAAACAGATGACGGAACATTTTCAAATATAGAAAGACAATATATCAGGTTCAAATTGATCAGGTTCAAATTTGATATGTTAAAAAATAAATGTAGTCATTTAACATATGAAACAGGTTTTTCTGAAATTTTTTGCTAACCTAGTTTTCTCAAAGTGGGGGTCAGTCACTATTAAAAATCTCTTCATTAGAATAACTGAATAAATTGAATGGTATTCAATGTGAAATATTCTTGATTATTGCAGTTTTGAAGTTGTCGTATTCACGACTCATATAAACATTACTGGTTTTAAAATTCTATAGAACAAAGGCATTGCAAATGTAAAAAATAGATGTTTAAAATCCAAATGTATATAATGAAAACAATGTAAAATTCCAAAGTAATAAGTAAAATGTCCCTCAAAGCTTTAGTGTACCACATGTTTTTTTTTTTTTTTTTTTTTTTTTTTTTTTTTTTTTTTTTTTTTTTGAAATAAAGAATTAAACTATTTAAATAAGAAGAAATAGTTATTTGGGTTTTAAATGCCTTTTGTAATACAGAGTCCATTTGTTGTAAGTATTTTTCGTTAATTAAAACAAACAAATAGTTAATAAATATTTAGAATATTGAGACAAAAAACAAAGCCGATTTAAAACTATACACAAATAAAAACTGACATTTTACTGGTGTTAACTGTTAAATAGAATCAACAACACCTGATTGAAATACCGAGGGATATATTTTAATGAAATTTTGTGAAAAGTATAACAACTATATATGAAATAGGGGTATTGAGAGGGGAAAGTAACATCGGTAAATACGTGGACTACATTGAAGCTCTCTCGAGGGTTTATACTGACAGAATTCGTCTATTTATTCAATGATAATCTTTTCATATGGGGGAATCCAAAGTTTTTGCGGTTTTTAAGGTTTTATAAAAAGATAGTTAACAGTTTTACAACAAATTTCGATCAAATCTGCATTACAAAAGGATTTGCTGAGAAAACATCTTTGCATACAAGACAAAAAAAAGATTCAGTGCCATGTTGTTATTTTTTCAAAATAAGTTTTTAAATATAAATTATAAAAGAAAGAAAAAACTGCTGTGTAATAAATCCTTATATTCAATTTTATCCCGAGAGCTGATGTTTATACGCATTTCAAAAAGTAAAACAAAAACAATTTTTCTAGGGACAAGGACGTTTTACTTACTATAAACGAATTATTTTGATATGTCAGATTTAATCTCTCTGATCCCTGTTTAAATAGGCCATTTAGAAAATTAAAAATATGTATCTCAAGGTAATTACTGATGATATATTTCAAATTCATATTGCTTTAAGAGAGAAACTAAACAAGCATTTATCATACTAGTGTTGCTTTTCTTTCAAAAACGAGGTATTGGTCATATTCTCGTTGGTCTTAATATTTGTTGCCATATGAATTATGGTCTATTATCAGTGATCTAATTCATTTTTCTTACGTAGTCTGGGCCATATATTAAGTACCCAGAAGATTAAATATTCGTTTTTAATCTGGGCAGTAAAACCATTTGTCATCTCAAATACTAGAGGTTTTAATGTATGTATTTCATCATTTCTATCCATCATTATACGTTTATAATTCTAAATTAATAATATTATTAATGGTCTTAATATGTTTTAAGAAGTCTTGGATATAAAGTCTTAACCACAAAATGTGTTTCAAATTAAATTTTGTTCAATTGATCTGTTTATTAAATACGTTTGTTTTGTTCCTTAATCCAATAGAAGGAAGCAATATGTATCTGAAACATCTAAACACATATAGAATCAATGATTATAGACTGTTGTAACACTACAAGAGGGCTCCAATCATACCCTATATTGTAAACCAATAAACGCGCGCGCGCGCGTGTGTGTGCGTGTGTGTGCGATCTAAACCTTCTTTTTCATTACGAAGAGCCAACAAACTAGCGTGTTCAATAACAAATATATGAATTATTATTTTATTTTCATAAAAAATATAGGAATTTATAGGAAACATAGATATAAAAGTACAAATTCATTTAAAGAGTCAGTACCAATTTTACAAACCGTTTATTGATAAATATATAATAAATACCTGCTAAATTTTGATGTGCCAAATGTGCACATTTCGGAAAATCATTCCTCATCAGTGACACTAGGGGCCGAAAAGTTTGATAGATTAAAAAACATACGCCAAACAGTTAAAAAAATAATGAATCTAAAGTTCCAAAAATATGTGAATCCAAATCCAACTAAGAATGCTTTGCATGAGGGAACAGACCTTAGTTTTAAATAAATTTCAAAAATTAAGACGACTGAAAATTTTGCTAAATGGTATATTTTCTGACAGCACAAAGTACTGGCTACTGAGTTATGGATACTTTCGGGGAGAATTACTCCACCAGCAGCGGTACCCGCTCAGGGGTAGTAAATATATAATATCTTATTCTAAATTTGCAAAATCTTACTATTTTTGTATATTTTCATCCTCTGTTTCAATGGTAATGCTGTGCTTAAAAAGTCCAATTATGACTTAAATTCTTTTAAGTTTTTCAGATTAAAATTAAGGACAATTTTATTAGGTCATTAGGATTTATTTCAATGGTTTAACGCATAAACGTAGGTTTATTAAATAAAGATTAAAAGCTTTTTAAACATTTCAAGTGCATTTCTTTTTATTAACATTAAAAGGTTTTTACCTTAACTAAAATTCTAAAAAAATGAGATATATTTGTTATTTTATTTTTCATTATTTTTAGAAAGACATCCTCTAAATTTTACCAATTGCTTAAAGTTCCAATACCTTATACAATAAATAGTCCTATATAGATATTCAAATTGATCTGCTTTCAATTGCTTTTAACTTAAATGGACATTTGTAGAATGTAGCATTAGATACGGACTATTAAAGAGGACTATATCAGTGGTCTCAAATATCCAGTATTACACTCTTGTGTACAATAAAACCATCTTACGACGTTAAGTAACTTATATTAGGAAAATTAATATTAGATATAGATTTATAATGCAGATTTCCTATTTCGATCTCCTTTATACAGTTTTACATAAATAGATAATCATGTTGTTAATTGCGATTTGTATCAAAATAATGTAGCGATCAATTTTAACTCCTTTGACTTTAAACTTCTTTATCATGCAGTGTTTAGGAACTTTCCATGCAAAAAACATTCATCATGCTGCTACAGAACTTTATTTTAGTACCATCAATATTTTTATATAAATTTGAATGTAAAGTTACCACGCAAATATGGATAATTAGATCTTAATCTATATGTTGAAAGAAGGGGCTATAAAATAATGAAAAGTTATAAATGACTTTTTATAACATAAACATAATAGGCATTTTCTTTTCGAATGTTGTTTTTCAAAACAGCTTCGTATATTCATTGTGATCGAGATCAAACCCAACAACACTTAACCGAGAAAGGTATGGCTTTGTGCTTCATATTATTGTCTACTTATAGTTTTTTTTTTTTTTTTTTTTTTTTTTTTGTAGTGTATTACAGATGACTTAGTCTGTTCAAATTCTACGCAAAGGTGCGTTATTTTATTTAGAATCTGTTCATGATTTGATCAATATAAATACATGTATTATGTATTTGTAAAATATAAGCTACCCCGCGCCCAAAACTTTTTTTGAATCAAACTTAAGTAAATTAGAATAGACAAGTTTGTTTTGTTTTGTTTTTTTTTTGTTTTTTTTTTTTTTTGTAACAATGGCTGTTACCTATGATGGCAAAAAAAGACATTTTTTAGATAATTACATTAGATATGTATCACTTTGTTTCAAACTTTGAGGTCTCTTTCCAAAATCTGTGCAAATTTCGCAGTTGAAAATCGAAACGTAAGCATTTATAATACAAAGAATATGACGTCTGAGATTTTACTATGTTACTGTATGAAGCTGCTAGGTGTTTAGATTGCCAGAATACATTGTCTTTCTATACAGATCTGTGTTAAATAAAACAGATACATCTATGATGAGAAAGCGACAGATCCTGTCAAAATTAGTCTAATCTGAAATAATTTAATTAATTAATCAGCGTACAGTATAAAAACTCATGTTTATACCCTTGACATATACTATGATATTTAGTTTGTTTTAGCAGTAATAAATTGATTTACAATGTAACTAGGGAACAACTTTTGGTATTAGATAATTTGGCACACCCGAATTGCAATTTGTCCTTGTTGCTCTGAAACATCTATAATTTCACATGAAAACAAAAACAACTTTGACTGAGAAAGGTTTAAATAGGTGACCGTTGTGATTGATTTAAGCATTATTATTAAGCTTCATTAATGCAGAAATAATACAATTACATGTACATCATTGTATTTTTTTTTTCATTTTCAAAAACGTGTTAGATAAATGTCTCCTTTACTTTATTAGATTTTTATCAATCAAATTTCTGTAAAAAAAAACTGTAATGAAGTTAGGTATTATCCAATGAAGTTCAACATTCAGTTGTTAAGTAGTAACAATTTTTATACCTAATTTCTATTTGTTGTACACTTATTTTATCATCTGATCATGTAGAAAGTGTAACTACATTGCCTATAGAACAACCATGTTTTAGAAATGCTTTTGAGATCCCTTGCGCTTATCGACTGAAATGAATTTATACAGAATCCCAAAAAATCATTAAATTTTTAGGTGTTCTTAAACTTATTGTCATGCACTCCAAAACCACTCGGTGTCTATCACTCTATTTCCTCTCAGTCTCAGTCCTTCTATAAATAAAAAAAATACCTTTAGCTCTAAATCTAAAAAGTGCCTCTCACTCTTAATCCACTTTTTTCGTACTTTCGAAAATATATAATGATGTGCTATTTTTTTCTTATAAATATTTTTTTAAGATATGAATAATATTTTCCATGAAAATTTAAAGTCATCACATGAATTTTTTGAAAAACATGTGTTGGTAAGCCTGTGAGAGGCCGATAGTTTTGCGTAGTTTTTCCCACGATTTTATCGCCTCGGTACGAGAAACAAATGGTCTTGAACAATCTTCAATCCGTCATCTACAATTATTACATAATGTTCTTTGTTTGTAATTTCAATTATAACTCCCATTTACTCTACATTTTATTATTACACTTAATTAATAAATATTCAGTATTAAATAAAAACCGACAGTTGAGTTTTATGATTGGTGTTGAAGTTGCAATAGCTTAATTTTAGCATTATGATTCAGATGTGGGCATGTCTGAAGAAAATGTTTATTTCAAGTACACAGCAAATGCTTAATAATTATTTCATGAAGGAACACAAGTACAAAGACCAGTGTTAGCATGTTAATTTATTTACGAGATTTTTCAGTCTAAAAATAACATTAACAACAAAAACGGGTAATGGTTAGAGTCGTCCATCAAAACCACACATATATTACCAACTAGACATCATTATGTCATGGAAACAGGAACACGTCCAATTTTGGGATCTTGATTATCAGTCGTCTTAATACGTGACTATCAGACAATGACTTGTTTTCTTGATCATCTAATGTTTTTTTTACGTTTCTGCATCCAAATTGATTTGACTAATGCCATTTTCACATTTTTCAGTGTTTATTTTATAGAAGGTGATGTAATTTAATTTTTTTTTCCTCTTCTAGACATTATAATCTTGACTTAGTTGTTTATCTGTTGTATCCAAAATGTGTTTTATTTAGGGGAAAACAAGAAATTTTAAAATTGATTTTTATCGTTATAAAATTGCAATTAAAATTTTAATAAACTAATTTCTTGTAATTCAATATTTTTCTTGTTCTGAGTTTTTTATTCTGCAGAAACAATACTGCATTACTAATTACGAGCTGTAAGTTCTTCTGGCATCAGATTTGACGTCATAATGACTTGAAACGACAACTGGCAAAGCAAATTTTTAATAGGTTTAAACTGACATCATCATATGTGAACGTCAGTAGTAATCTTTACTTGGACATGGAGTTTGAAGCTCTGACCGACGCATCTAAATTAATGCTACATCTATCACGTTAAGTAGATATTAGAGTGTTGTAATTAATATAACATATAATTCTTATCTTAGATTCCATTACTGAATACATACCAATTTCTGATAATCATGATGTAATTATGTAATCAAGGCAGTTACGTGTTCTGTTTACATGTATGTGACGTTAAAACATAATTCAAGTCAAAGAAAGCGTTACATACGTTCCTTTCGATTAGTCTAATTGATTTGTAATCATATAATTATCATTTATACATGTTTTCAAGAGAATGACATTGCTCATGTAAAATACTACCTACATTTCCTTATGATATAGTTATGATTACTTAAGAAACAGAGGTTTATCAATAGAGCTTTCGTTGTCGTTGTTTTTCTTTTTTAAAAAAAGTCATTGCTTCCAAAAATACAGCTATTGCATCGTTTTTGCAAAACAGAACTATTGTCATGCATTCAAATATTTTTAAACTTTTTATTATCATTTATATTTTTTTAAAACATTTCTACACGTTTTCTAATTGAAATTGCAAATTGATACATTATATCGGATGACTAAAGTTTCAGCACATCTGCAAATATTTGGACAATACAGTAACACAAAATAACACAATGATAACAATAAATAAACAATAGAACAATATAAATTGTTTGACATACCTGATCATGGTTTTCTTTGTTTGTATTTTACAGCTATGAAAATTGAATGCTTGAAAGTGTTTCATTCCGTATTATTTTATTACATGAAAAAAAAAACAGTGAAAAAAATTGGAATAGCGGGAAAAACCCATCGACAAGCCAACTGTACCTATGTGGGATATAAATTACATTATTGAGAGTTATTATGATCTACAAATTCTGTTTTACACCAATCGGTCACGGGTATAAAAATTGTCTTTCGTTTAATATATTTGGTATCGATGTCCTCTGATTACAGTATAATCGTTACACATGGGCTCTTATAATGAAGCTTAATTTGGTGTCATTTCTATTCTGATAACTAAGTTATTGTATTTAGAAATTCTGTTATCATCAAATTCTTGTTTTATATGCATTACATTTAATGCTTTGGATATACAAGTTTCACTTCTTGATCGGTGTCATTTTTTTAAATCACTGTGTTAACCTGTTTGAAGACATGATTAATACAATACTTTTTGTTTTAAATTTTTCCACAATAAATATCACACAATGAAACTGAACCATGAAATAATTATTCAAAAACAGAATTTATCCATTACATCGACAGTACCTTGATATGGAAATATTATCACACAGTCAAAGAATTTGTTATTGACATGAAAGCATTTTTGGAATATATCCTAGTTGCACAATTTCATCAAATTTATTCGAAATTTTCATTTTAAATATATGATTTACGACACCTTAACACACACACACACACACACACACACACACACCTATGTACTATAACTTTACCGCAGATGTACATTCCATTTCTACTTCAGATATATAAATGTTAGTAATTTCCCAAAATCTTTGAAAACTGGACGTAGTTTGGAGAGACAGTGGTGGGTAATTGAGCAAGATAAGTCGGTACCTTCAGAAAAAACAACGCAAGTAGCAACGTATTACATGCCGATAAATTGTACTCTAAAACTAAACACCAAACGTTTATTAAAAGACAGATGTTATAATGGCGTAAGACGATCGTGTCTACAATTTAACAATAAGCAACATACTACTGAATGTGTCCAAATTTCATTTTACAGTATACAGTAATATTAAAAGATTGTTTGTGTATTTATGTTTATCGATACACTTATAACAACGGTGCTACGATAGTATTACCATGAAAAGGAGAAACAGGGTAAAAAAATTATTATGATAAAATAAAAAGAAAGAAAGGAGGAAAAAAGAAAGATAGAAAAAAGAGAGGCGATATACGATTTTGAACATAAAAAACGTTGAGACATTATTACTTGAATGATGTTCCAGGCAGAAAATGCCATTACAAAGAAACCTTCTCTGTATAGAATAGATTCTGAGCAAGTGTGTGTTCATCGATATTTTATTTACATAAAATAATCTATTAAAAAAGAGCAACCATATAGTATTACCTTTAAATCCCTTTTGGCGATACTATTTTGTCACATACTGCAATTTAATTTTTCTTTAGACAATTATCAGCACTTCGAGCAATAAAATTCCGTGCTGAGTCATTAAAATAACAGAGAAAAATGGAGGAGTTACTATATAAATAGACTATAATTGTGGTAACCATGCCGACATAAATACACTAAAAAGGGCAACAGATATCGCGTATTACAAAGCAGACAAAACTTAAAAGTAACCAATCACCAAGCATGGCAATGACGTCACCATGAGTTAACCACAACAAGGCAATGTATTAAAGCTTTTTTTTTTCAAGAATTAAAGCCACGTTGTGCAAAATTTTACAATTTATTCTAGTGACATAAGTTTATATGGAGGTGACCTTATGTACAATATCAGTCTTTGCTCAAAATTTTGTTTCAGTCTTTAGTTTCATTAATAATAATTTCTAAGTTTCATTTAGTGCATGCTTTAAAATATATTTCAGCTTTTTACACTTTCTGTCGTCAGGGGTGTGTGTTTAAATATGACTCGTCAGGGAAATGATATAAAAACTTTATATGATTGTAAATAATTAATTTGGACGTAAGTCTAACAAATGAAACAAGGGTAGTGTTCTTTTAAAGCTGCATTACGTTTTCTTGTGCATATTATATAAAAGGCGCATTTTTACTTAACTATGCCTCTCATAAAAATGTAATATTTGGTTCCACGAAAAAAAACTTTATTTACGTTGAAATTCGCGGGGAAACCTACTGCTAGTTTGATCTACCGAAGATTTTATTTTAGAACATTAATTACGTGATTCTTAATCGAAAAAGAGACGTCAACAAACAAAGCAAAGAGCATGTGCTCAAGAGCAATGAGACCACTTTGTTGTACGTATCCAAGATAAACTGCTGTTTTGTTTACGGCCATTTTTTCAATCTGAAGCTGGTAGATTCAAATCACTAGAAACAGTTTGTCCCAGTTCGCCCTTGTTTTTTTTCTTTGCAGAATTTGTTGTCGTTCTCACACGAACACGTTTTCTTTCTGCCGTCGCCATTTTTTTCATACATATAGAACATCCGCGCATGCTCCAAGCTGATAAATAACATTTCAGCGAGTTGCATCAAGCTTTTAGGATTTCCATTTATTATGGACTAATAAGAGTAAATTTAAGAAAATGAATCGCACAAATCTTTTGAGATATATTTTGATAAAACACATTTTTAGAATTTTTTTTTTTCAATAATTAATGCAGCTTTAAGATTAAATGAATTTTCAAGCAAACAATAGAAAATTGTTCCTGTTGTCATATACCACTTTTTGAATTTAATCATAAAAATCCATTCAAAAAGCGGTATATGACAATAAATTGTCATGTGCTACTTTTGAATTGTATTATTTCATAAAAATTCAAAAGTAGCACATGACACTGTCACCAATCGCATATCACGGCAAGCCTTCCCATAAATAAATGTCAAGCTTATAGACCGATTTTAGGCAGTTTTTTTTAAACTCTGAACACTTGACAGATTTTAATCCATTTTATACCCACATAGTCTTTTTAACATTATTAAACGAGACCCAATGCAATAGTCCGAACAATCAAACTTTGATACATTTTTTTATGATTTTGTAAACCCTGATAAAAAGGGTTTCTGTTTAACGAAAAAATTAACCAAGATTTGTTAAAAAAACTTACTTTTACCAATTTTTTATACATGTATATTAAATTAGTTTTGGGATTAAAGGTGTTTAGTGTAATATAGAAGATTTGTTTTACTATTTGATTCATTCATATAGCTGAAAGAAACTTTATTTTAAAATAAGAAGCTAAATAATAATCAAGCGAATCTAGGTACCAGTGCTATCACAACTATTTAACTTTTATTTAATTAAAAACAATTTTTTCCCTCTTTTAATTTTCAAAATATTAAACCATATCTTTAAAATTCAGACCATATTTTTCTCATTTTTCTTCTTTACAAGAGTGATGCTGAAATAGTTATATCATGGCATAAGAAAACGAAATAATTTGTACCGATGCATATGACTAAATTGTAATGGTGTTATTTTGCTTTGAAATGATTATTCAAAAAGTAGAAAACAAATAAAACAACATCGGCTTTAATTATGTAAACGAGGTATAAAAACAAAGAAAAAAAAAACAAAGATGGTATCAAATCTATTAGCGTCATTACTGTTTTAATTCTCCATTTTTGAAAACTTACTTCTGAATCAAGATATATAGCCTCATGTTTTTATTTAGTCTAACATTTGACAACTGTTGTTAGTTTCATGCCAGACGAGATAAACGCATGGTTCAGTTCCAAACTGAGCTATTTTGATAATCGTAACAATGCACTATTACATCCTCTTCGTCTTCAATTGGTACTCAATAAAACTAATATTATTTTTACTAGTTTTTAGTTGTATTAATTGTCCGGTTTATTAGAGGTCAACATCTATAGAATCGGTGATTAATCTCACTTATGTTCTGTTTTCCCAATAGTGTAAAAATTATATTTTGGTCTTAACATTCCACGGTAAGATAATCAATATACTAATAGATGTTTATTTGTAATAATCTTTTTACACGTCAATACACGACGCCAAGAATTACACGTATTATTCTAAATATACGACATTACTAAAGGCAATAGGTAAGCCAAAAACTTGATTTTGAAACATCACTGATTTTCCTTTTCCACAACAAATAAGAAAACGCCAAGATTTAAAAAGAAAAAACACAGATATGCCAACAGAGTTATGAATTCTCAGATATTTTATAGAGTTCTATTCAAAATCATTGCTTAAATTGCCAAACCAAATGAAATTATCCTATATCACAACTCTTGATTTATTAAAGGAGAAGTTTTGGTTAATATAATGGTTCAAGACGTTACCTAGACAACCAAAGATTACTTCTTTTTGTTAAAATAATCTAAGAGCTAACAGATTTTGGTCTGTGGTTTGCCTTCGATCAAAAGATTCGCGGGAAATTTTTATTTTTGAAATAGAAAAAAGAAATCGTTACTGAAAACGTGTACTTGACAAGAAAACGACATACATAATTAATTAATAGACACAGCCAGCACACAAAACAAGTTAAATAGACAATATCTTACACATATTGAAAAACTGACTATAACTACCGACTAGGATAGGTCATTGGTGTTAATGATCCAATAAACATACCCATACATTAATTTTAAATCAAGTAAGAAGTTTTAAAACAAAATTAAATATGAATAATAGTGTCATTTGCATAATTTTGACATTTTATTTCAAGAAATATTTAAAATCTGCACAGAAACGCCCCTTAATTCGAATCCCGATCGGGCAGATCCTAATGTGAGAAAAGTTTGTAAGTTCGCTTGCTGAAAGTCGGTGTTTTTCGGGTACTCAGGTTTTCTTCACCATCTGAGAACTGATCACCCTTATATAAGTAAAGAAATCTTGACTGGGCGTTTTACATCATTATTTCACTCTACACACAGGGTCAATATAAGAGGAAACCCATGTGGTTGTTAAGTGCTACAAAGAATCTCTGTGGTTCTATGTTACAAGGGATCTCTGTGATTCAAAACATTGCAATTAATTGTCACTTGCTACTTTTGAAGTGTAATAATTTCTAAAGAAGCAAATGGCTATAATTTCGTTGCTGAAAAAGGCCTAAATCCTATGATCTAACAGAAACTATGTTTGCAGTGTATTTGACATTTAGCCAGATAAATATTGGCTTAGATGAACAACGAAAAGTTTATTGTTTTCATTGAATATAAATTTTATAGCCTTTGAGGATAAGAACCAATAACAGATTAAAAGCATCTCCCAGCAGTAAAATGGGATTTTTACATTTTTTACATGTGTATCTATTGATTTTGACAGCTTACATAAATTTCAATAATCTAATATAGTGGAACGTTATTTTAAAACAATATGGTTATGTAATTCAACTTAAAAAGCGCTCGTGAATGTAATTGAGGACATAAAATGCAATAAAACATTTTCCACAAAGCTTGTAATTCACTTACTGGTTCTTAGCATAACTAATAAACTAGTTTAATATCTTCCTTTTCAAAAAATCATAACGTCTTATTTAAATCAAACTCATGACTTGGAGATAACATTAAGTTTAATTGAAATCCTATTTTATAATCTATACAATTACATTTTATACAAGTTCTAACTAAAGAAGTAAGCAGTTGTTAGTGTTTAAAAAGCACGGAAAAAACCAAGAATGCAAACAAATCATTAAAGCAACAATCAAACAAACAAAAAAGAAATAAAGAAAAAACACATTAACTTATTATACAAGACCATTTTCTGATTTGCATATCTGTCACAAATTTGGGAAATGTACATCAAAATACTTACTTAACGGTGATAAAGAAATTTGGATATTTAATCTAAAGTTAATGCTTTTACCTTTCATTTAAAATTACAACAAATTATACCCGGTTTCCCAAGGTTTAAAAATTAAAGTGCTGACGCTATTAAATCGCACTTTGAATTTGTTAAACTGTGATATTCCAACAACCTGTATCACTCGTGTCAAGAATACAAATAAAATAATAAAATAGAAAATACACATGTATAAAAAAGGTGGAATTTAAAAAAAACTTACGAACTAAAATTTTAGATAATAAATTAAACCAAAAAGCTTACCATACTGAATAATTGGAGATTTTCATTTAGATGGCCACCTTTGAATCTTCAATACACCTATTGCATTTCACAGAAAGCAACTAGACGCCCCAAGTATTGCAATTTAAGAAGTACTGACAGCCTATATAAATACCATTGTATAATATTTTCTGGCTAGACAGTGATACTTCAAGAAGACATGTAGCAACATTAGGTGAAAATGAACAACCTGATGGGACAATTAAAATCAAATATGAATTTCATACATTTAAACAGAAACTTTGAAATGTTAAAATAATAACGAAAAAAGGAAAAAGAAAAGACAAAGTACGAAAAAAGAAAAGAAAAGAACGAAAGAAAGATAAAAGGGGAGAGAAAAAAAGGAAAATAAAATAAAATAAACGAGAGCCGTCACCAGACCTATATGCAATGAGAATTTAGAATTTAATTAAGTTCTTTTGAAAAGGGGTGATTTTTCCAACTTGTTTGTAATTCCACAATAAGAATTATAAATGACCTTATTAATATCATTTATTTACTTAAAAATTAAACATCGAATGTGTAAATGATAATTACATCATAAACAAAGGTGATTAGATCTATTAACACGGCATTTATAGGAAGACAGGAAATTACATCACTTACCTTCTGTCGTTGTTACTTTTAAAATATACAAAGTTTCGATTTCAGCAATTCCGTCAAAATGTTCAGTTCGTTAAAACTTTTCTCTTCTTTGCACTATTTAAGGAGTAACCCGAAGTCAAAAGTGCTGTTGCTGTTTAGATATCAGACAATGTCGTGATTTCCGATGGCTTTTGATTGAACTTCTGATCATTGATTAATCTCTAGATGGTGTTACTCAAATAAATCTATATTCCTAAACACAGAATATATGAACTGTGAGTTATTAATTGTTGTAGTTATGAAGGCTTCGTTGATTTTGAAATAAGTTGGGTATCAGGTTTAGTAGTGGGTTTCGACATACACAGGAAATGAAATAGGATAAATGGCAGAGTGACATACATTGTAGATGGCTATAATTTTTTCTCGGATTTTCCATCACTTAAAGTTCGTACAAATTGACATAAAAGAAAAATAATCTCATCTTTTTTTTTTTTTTTTTTTTTTTTTTTTTTTTTTTTTTTTTTTTTTTTGGTACTTGACCGATAAGATAAATCGAATTGCTCGATGAAACTACAAAACTATTGAAATTCACTTTGTTTATTTTGTTATTTGACAATAAAATAAAATTACATTATAATTACATTATTTTACATTATAAATTGACATTAATTAAGACCATTTTTTATTTTGGCATTAATTATCATTGTTACGGGGTGTGTTATTTATCTTTTTTATTAAAAATAATGTATAAATAAACCATAAGAAGTCATATATTGTCTATGGTAATTGTAACTTATTGCCTGTTTAGAACTCGTTAATAGCTATTTATAACTTTAAAGTCGCAATACACTCCAAAACCCAAATGATTATAAATTAGAACGTGATTTATCCTGTTATCAGAACTTTTTGTGAGTTGAGTTGAGTAATGGTGTTTTACGTCCCAGTCAAGAATATTTCACTTATATCGAGACGTCGCCGGCTATAGGCGAAAAGGAAGAAATTTTGCCTGTGCGTTGCGCTGATGTCATAATTCAGCAGGGTTCTTTATCGTGGCACGCTTACCGTGACACGGGGCCTCGTTTATTTTAATTTCCCGTGCGAAAGAACCGTGACTTTCATTTCGTTCTGCCGAGTGCTTTGTGAAAGAACAGTCACTACCACTTTCAAGTCTTGGGGCAGACCAAGTCGGGGTTCGAACCCACGACCTCCCACTTACGGAGCGAGCACTCTACCAACTGAGCTACCGCAGTGGTATGCACTTTTTGGGCAAAATAACATTTATGCATGCAAATGAAAAGATGTTTCAGTAATATGAGGAATTAAAAACAGTAATTTTAAAAGAAATTTGAAGCAAGCGTCATTTAAATTCATTCAACTATCAAAAAGTTGTAGAATTTAGAGGTTTTTTTTTTTTTTTTTTTTTTTTTTTTTTTTTTTTTTTTTTTTTTTTTTTAAAGAAATTTTTAAGTTAAAGTAAGGTTAAGGACAAATGACCAATAACCAGTTAATCCTTTATCATGAAAACTTCCACAAAATGTGAATAGTGTGTGTCCGTTATAAAAGTTCAAAATAAATAATTTGATTTGATCAAAATCGTTTGAAAATTAAAGGCTGTAGTGTGGTAACAAGGTGGTGTTTAAACTAAGGGTCAAAACTCAATATACAGCTACCGAGTAAATATGTTTTCATCGGTTACAAAATCTAGGCTAAAGAGCAGTAGAAGGAAGTGTCGACATATTTTGCATCAAGGGCCATAACTCTACCAAACGTCGTTGTAAAATGGAACTCATTCAAGATAAACCTACACAGAAAATTTGGTTCAAATCGGTTGAAACATTTTGTTATTGTGTGGTAACACTTTATTGTTAATGTCCTTCCCCAACGCCCGATTTACCACCAAGTGCAGTTCTGTTGTGGTTGTGGCGTGGAAGTATTAAATAAATAAATGATATTTATTTATTTATTTTTTTATTTATTTTTTTATTTATTTATTTAAAAACAAAAAAAATTACATAAAACCCTCAAATTATGTCAATTCTATCTGAATTTCAGCCATTTCTATGAGAATGATAACTTTTTTTGAATATACGCTCTATCACATAACCGGTAACCGATCTAATGTCAGTGCTCGTTTCGTTTGTTGGTAGTCGAGGGTTCGAACCCCGGCCGGATCTGACCATAACTTATAAATTGGTAGTGACTGTTCCTTCGCCAAGCACTCGGCATCTAGAAATAAAAAGTCGCGGGGCCCTTCGGATGAGACCTTAAAAACTGATGTCTGGTGTCACGGCAGGCGTGGCACGTTATAGAACTCTCCCTGCACATTGCCTTAAACGCAATGCAAAGGTAAAAATTTCTGCCATTTCACATATGGCTGGTGACGTTTCGATATAAGTGAAATATTCTTGACTGGGACATAAAAACTCATTAAATCAATCAAAAAAAATCAATGATTTAATGTGAGTAGATGTTTGTGCATGCAGCTAATAAACACTATTTAATTGTACATATATTTTTGATGCGTAGATGGTTTTTCAATGATTGAAGTTTGTGTCTATATTTTTAGTATTTTTCTATGAATTTACAGACATATATTGTAACTTTGTAACTTTATATCACTAATGATAATAATAATAAATACAGTTTAGGTATTTTACGCTAAAACTTTCTCTACAAAGTGTCAGAGTTTAATCTTATTATGAGAGAGTCATCATAGGTCATACTTTTATCTCCTTAAACATTATGTTTGTGTTACATATTAAAGGATTTTACGTACAAAAAATTGTAAATAAAACCTATCTACCAAGTGGTTACATAAGTCACACTTCGAAGAATTATTCAAAAACAAAAAGTAAAAGATATATAGAACTGCCCTTCAAGACCCTAGTAAACATCCTTATATATGTGTTTTGTTTTCAAAACAGTCTACTTTAATCATTTATTTTTGAGACCAAATCTACACAATAAATCTGTAACTCGTACAAACCAGTTATATCTGCTATCACTTTATGTTCTGTGACTATTTTTAATTTTAACGAGCTTTTAAGACACGTTTTTAAGAAATATTTTATGATGCTGAAATGTTACATGTTGTTTTCAACACATTACAAAACACCACAGAAATTAAATCTTGTCATCAGCACTGCTGAAGCAATACGAAGCATCTAATTATAATCTTGTCATCAGCACCGCCCTCCAATACGAAGCAGATATAAACATGTCATCAGCACAGCATTCCGATACAAAGCAGATATAATCTTGTCATCAGCACCGTACTGCGATACGAAACAGACATAGTCATTTCATCAGCGCCGAACTCCAAGACGAAGCAGATATAGTCGTGTCATTAGCACTGACTCCACTTCGAATCAGATATAGTCATGTCATTAACACAACACCACTGTAATACAAAGCAGATATAGTCATGTCATCAGCACAGTATTGCAATACGAAGCAGATATAGTCACGTCATCAACACCGCACTCCAATACGAAGCAGATATAGTCATGTCATAAGCACCTCACTCCAATACGAAGCAGATATAGTCATGTCATCAGCACCGCACTCCAATACGAAGCAGATATAGTTGTGTCCTCAGCACCTCACTCAAAGACGAAGCAGATATAGTCATGTCATCTGTACTTTACTCCAACATGAAGCAGATATAGTTATGTCATTAACACAACACTGCAATACAAAGCAGATATAGTCGTGTCATCAACACTGCACTGCAATACGAAGCAGATATAGTCATTTCATCAGTACCGCACTGCAATACGAAGCAGATATAGTCGTGTCATCAGCACCACATTGGAATACGAAGCAGATATAGTCGTGTCATCAGCACAGCACTCCAACACGAAGCAGTTATAGTTGTGTCATCAGCACCGCATTGCAATACGAAGCAGATTTATTCGTGACATCAGCACCGCACTGCAATACGAATCAGATATAGTTGTGTCATCAGCACCGCATTGCAATACGAAGCAGATTTATTCGTGTCATCAGCACCGCATTGAAATACGAAGTAGATATAGTCGTGTCATCAGTACCGCACTGCAATACGAAGTAGATATAGTCATGTCATCAGCACCGCACTGAAATACGAAGTAGATATAGTCGTGTCATCAGCACCGCATTGAAATACGAAGTAGATATAGTCGTATCATGACTGCACTGCAATACGAAGTAGATATAGTCGTGTCATCAGTACCGCACTGCTATACGAAGTGGATATAGTCATGTCATCAGCACCGCACTGCAATACGAAGCAGATAAAGTCTTGTCATTAGTACCTCACTGCAATACGAAGTAGATATAGTCGTGTCATCAGTACCGCACTGCAGTACGAAGTAGATATAGTTGTGTCATCAGTACCGCACTACAATACGAAGCAGATATATTCGTGTCATCAGTACCGCACTGCAATACGAATTGGATATAGTCATGTCATCAGTACCGCATTGCAATACGAAGCAGATATAGTCGTGTCATCAGCACCGCATTGGAATACGAAGCAGATATAGTCGTATCATCAGCACAGCACTCCAACACGAAGTAGATATAGTCGTGTCATCAGTACCGCACTGCAATACGAAGTAGATATAGTCATGTCATCAGTACCACACTGCAATACGAAGTAGATATAGTCGTGTCATCTGCACCGCATTGGAATACGAAGCAGATATAGTCGTATCATCAGCACAGCACTCCAATACGAAGCAGATATAGTCGTATCATCAGCACAGCACTCCAACACGAAGCAGATATAGTGCTGTCATTAGCACCGCACTCCAACACGAAGCAGATGTAGTCGTGTCATCAGCACCGGACTCCAATACGAAGTAGATAATTATAATCTTGCCATCAGCACGGCACTACAGTACGAAGTATATAAAGTCTTGTCTTAAGCACGACACTACAATACGAAGTATATAAAGTCTTGTCATCATCTCCAATACGAAGCAGATTGAATCGCCTTTCCAAAGTATAACTTATGGACGGTATGATCATGTCAGCGCATTCTAATGCAAAGCATATCAGAGCTCTTAAACAGCATAAAAAGCGTTAGAAGATAAATAAAATAAATTCTAATGAGTGATTTAAACTAATGTTTCATTTAATTTACATCTGCACTTTATTTTTAAAATTATATTCTGTAGTAAATGGTGTAAATTCTATAATATAACAAAGTAATGGTGTATCTACATGCCTACCATTATATATCAATATTTTGTTTTATCTAAGTGTAAATCCAATTGTAAAAACCTACATCAAGAGTTATTCTGACAACTTAATATAAATCGTGTTTTTTTATAGAAACAACTTTATTGATTCAATAACTTTTAATTTAAATTTATTATACACACACAGAGAGAGAGAGAGAGAGAGAGAGAGAGAGAGAGAGAGAGAGAGAGAGAGAGAGAGAGAGAAAAGAGATTTCAACTTTAGAAATATTATTTCTAACACCCAAAGTACCACAAATAGTTCAAAACTACTGATGAAGAACCAGAAATAGAGAGTGATGGTTGATTTATAGATGTTAACCCTAAAATAACTTGTTTTTTTTTACTTTCCAATGCATGTAAGCTTAATTCTTTTGAAAATGGTAAGAAAATAAATTGTTTATGAATGTCCAAAAAACAGTAACATATCACAGATACATAGCTGTCTAAAATCTGACACAATGTAACAAGTAGGTAAAAGTGTTTCTTTTACGACTAAATAATTTAATTAAGTTGGAATATTTAACGTTTTAATTTTTCCGAAGTAAAGTCTGCATCTACTGGACTCCCCCGATGTGCATGTGTTATAGATGGGATTTTTTTTCTTAAACTAAATGAAGAATTTTTTTTAAAAACATTAAACGAAAATATAACAATTGAACTGTTTTAAAATGGTATTCATTGTCAGTATGAAGGCAACAACTTTGCAAGCAAACGGAATAACGCGCGTTAAATATTTAGTTGAAATGCAGGAAGTGTAGGAAATTTTTGCACTTCAAATGGTGTAATTCATTAAAAATTACCAGAAAAGAGAATCGTATTCCTATTTCTTTGTGTTGTTAATAATAAACCACATTATGCTAACTAAGTGAATAATAAACCACGTTATGCTGAGTGAATAATAAACCACGTTATGCTAACTAAGTGATTAATAAACCACGTTGTGCTAACTAAGTGAATAATAAACCACGTTATGCTAACTAAGTGAATAATAAACCACGTTGTGCTATCTAAGTTAATAATAAACCACTTTATGCTAACTAAATTAATAATAACCACGTTATGCTAAATAAGTGAATAATAAACCACGTTATGCTAACTAAGTTAATAAAAAAAACCACGTTATGCTAACTAAGTTAATAATAAATCACATTACGCTAACTTAAGTAATAAAAAAACCACGTTATGCTAACTAAGTTAATAATAAACAACATTATGCTAACTAAGTTAATAATAAATAACATTATGCTCACTAAGTTAATAATAAACCACGTTATGCTAACTAAGTTAATAATAAATCACATTACCTTTACTTAGTTAATAAAAAACCACGTTATGCTAACTAAGTTAATAATAAACAACATTATGCTAACTAAGTTAATAATAAACAACATTATGCTAACTAAGTTGATAATAAACCACGTTATGCTAACTAAGTTAATAATAAACCACGTTATGCTAACTAAGTGAATAATAAACCACGTTATGCTAACTAAGTGAATAATAAACCATGTTATGCTAACTAAGTTAATAATAAACCACGTTATGCTAACTAAGTGAATAATAAACCACGTTATGCTAACTAAGTGAATAATAAACCACGTTATGCTAACTAAGTTATATACAAGTTTAGGTTAGAAGAATAAAAATATCATTTTAATGGATCATATTCGCAAAAATATATATAAAAAACTTTTGATTCCCACGCGATATTTTCATTGCATGAATGCTGTGCAACTGTGTGTATTGATGTTTTGACAGGTGGTTGCTATGATACGAATGTACATAAACTGGTCCTATACTCGCACAGGTGGAAAAAGTAAATAGTGAATGAGTAAATCAATTTAGAAACGTTATACTAATAGTTTATTGTGTTAATTTTGATTGGTGTTTGAATCACTGTAATTATGTTAGAATATTCATCCAAAACGTTGAAAACGTTTGACCTTGTAGCATTTTAATTTATTTATTCTTCATACGTGTATATCATATACATTGTATACGGAAGCATGAAATATTGGCTCTTCTTGAAAGATTTTAACAATGTCTTCATAAAGTTGTAGAGTATTATTGCCCAAGTAAATATAAGGCAAACGTTGAAAAAAACCACGATGTATGTATTAGAATGTTTCTTTGACATCATTTCTTGACAAAATGTACATGGTTGACCAAAGTCGAGAGATTATCAGTGGATATATACTACTGCTACTACTACTTCTACTACTACTTCTACTACTACTACTACTACTACTACTACTACTACTAATAATAATAATAATATTATTATTATTATTATTATTATTATTTTAATTGTAATGTCATAAAGCATTTTTTTTTTAATTTTGACTTTAAATACATTAAAAAATGCTTTATGAAAATAGTTCAATACATTTAAACAAGAGACTCATGGGCCTTAACGCTTACTTGAGGATATGTCCAAAATTGTTTGCAAAGTGCAATGGACTATATATTAAGTACAGAAACTTTACAAGTTTTCTCAAGTTAAGAACTGCCACAAAACTTAATCAGAAATATCCAGTCACATTTCATTTATAAGTAGCTAATATGCATAGCATAACTGAAGTGCAATAAATAATTTCCAAATCAATAACCAATTTCGGTGTACTTATGCAGCTATGTCCTTGACTTAGACAAACAGTTAATAGTTTTCAAGATAATTAGCAATTTAAGTCTTCTTTTGCATGTGTGACCTTGACCTTTGAACATATGACCTTGAATCATATATCGATATGATCATCATGTCAATACCTACAATATATATACATGCCTATACAAAAAATTAATAGTTTTCAAGATAATTAGCAATTTAAGTCTTCTTATGCAGCTGTGACCTTGACCTATGAACATATGACCTTGAACTACATATCGATATGATTGTCATTTCAATACCTACAATATTCTAATATACATGACTATACAAAAAGTTAATAGTTTTCAAGATAATTAGCAATTTAAGTGTTCTTATGCAGCTGTGACCTTGAGCCATTCATCAAAATGATCATCATGTCAATACCTACAATATTTTTATATACATGCCTATAAAGAATTAAAAGTTTTCAAGATAATTAGCAATTCATGTCTTCTTTTGCATCTGAGCTTTCAGCTCAGGTGAGCTAAATCAAAGTGCTGACAGCACTGATGGAAAGATTGGATAAACAATAATGTGTTATTTTCTCCTATGCAAATTGTATAAACAGAGAACACATAAGGTATTGGAACAGGGAGGACAATGGCGGTACAAAAAGATAGTTGTCATATGAGTATCTTTGCTTGATTGTTGAAATTACATACAACACCTGGTTGATAATGGTAGATGCTAAAAAATTTTAATAACATGCAATGAAATGATGAGATTAAGATGATTTTAATTAGTTCTGACCCGCTGTACCAACAAGGGATGTGTATCTTCCAACGCATCCAAGGTGCGATCCATGGTGAATTGTAACACTGCTTGCCTGTGATCTAGTATCATACAAATGTTGAAGGCTTCGCTTCTACGATACAAATTGAAAATCCTGACACAAGTAACTTTGCATAAATGGATACAAGGTTTAAACAACCTCCAACCTAATTTTTATTCTAAGTTGATATGAAAACAGCTGTTGGAGACAGGTCTGTTAGGTTTGACAAATTCAGATCAGATGTAACACAAGGTTTCAGAGAAATCCAGCTCACAATAACTAGGGATAGATATAATTTCTCACTCATACAATTTCCTTATTTACCAAAAAACCTTATTTTGTACGTTACTTCAGTGAGCTGTACATTTCAATGATGCATAATGCTAATGACATTATCAAATAACAAAAAACTGTCTGTCATTGGAAGTTATGCAAAGACAAAGTGGATGGTCTTTGAAATCAGGACCCCTTGAATACCAGTGGGACGTTTGACCAACTGTCCTATCTGGCCGACCTAGCTCACTACACTTCCCCTTTGAGATTAATATCCCTGAGGCATAACATGCCAATTGCATCTCTCTGATCGAGATTGTGCATCATTTTCCTATTGATAATACCCTCAAAATGTAACAGGAAATGGAGAAATTGGAGTGGCAAACCATGGTTTCAGACCTCCCTAGCAGTGGGACATTCCACCAACCGAACTATCTGGTCTTTTGTGGACTCTACCAACAATATGTTAGATTAAAAGAATCTAACACCATTGGGACAAAGAAAATATTGCCCTCGTTTGAGATATCTCTGTCTTGCACTGTCAGTGGTGTTTGATTCTTTTTCTCACAACTGATTCTTAGTAAACTGCCTTTTAAATCAATCTCAACATCTGCAACTGACAACAATGCTAGGGCGTATGAATACATAAATAAATGTGACCTACTTTTTATTTTGAGATATCTTCAACAAAGTGAAAGAAAAAACTGCGGAAAACAAAAAGGAAAAATTTAAAATTGGTGAGACAGTGAAATCTCTGGTATTACGGTGCATCAGGACCGTAAAAGTCGATGAACAAATTATTGCGGGAAATAGTTCGTGTAGCCTGTCTCAACCAGGGCGAGACAAGGAAATCTAGCACCAGTAAAACTGAGGATTTCTACGTCCCAGGTGTGAGAAAATTGTATCAAAAACATCACGATCTATTTCAGTATCTCATTACTGTGGTGACAGCGATTTTTATAGTTCGGATGAGTTCTGCCAATTTCAGACCAGGTCTGACAGGATGTTTCAAGGAAATCTGTAAAATTTTTATATAAACCTTATGACTAAGTGAAACAAATTACATATGTAGCAAAACTGGCACACATCGTACTGTTACTGTAAAAACAAAATGAATTCCTGTTAAGCATTTGTAGTTCAAGATGAAAATGGTAGAGATGAGTTGCATTCTGTCAAATAAATACAGGGATGGTAGTCTATAGACAAGAAAATTTGTTCCTCATACAAGTGACGAAAAATCGTCTTTGCAAGGTGAAACAATATGCAAAACAAATCTCAAGAGGGAAACTATATCATCAAAGTGGTAGTACTGATTGCCAGAATAGAGGTCTGCTGTCTGCAAGCAGTTTTGCAAGCAATTGTGTCATAGCTGTCCATGGTTTTCAAAGTTAAGCGTGTGACAACTCAAAGACGGAGCTCTGTTGCAACAGCAGTTGTTTGCAATAAAATGTTAATGTACCACTGAAACTCTGTTTTTGTCGGACAGAAAAGTTTTGTCTAAGAACGTGTAATTCTTGGACAAATCTTCAAAGTGCAAGTACCGTAATCCTTCGATGTTTTCGGACACCCTAATTTTTAAATTTGTTGTTTACAATAATTTTTACTATAAATTGTTGTTTTCACACGTTTATTTCATTGTGTATTGGCGTCATTGCATCGTAACTAGACCTGACTTACATGGACGGCTTTTTTTATAATATTGATGTTGTCGTTTAGGAACGGCAACATCAGTATTACAAAAAAAAAAGCCGTTCGGAGCCATGTATTTCAGGTCTACATCGTAACGTGAAACAGGTATGTGCAATGTATTAACGTTTTTATGTAAACTCAATAAAATCACACCTTTAATAAGTGCTTTTTTCTATGAAAGTGAAAGTTGATTAAAATTAATTATCACTGCCGAGAAAATCGTGTAAGACAGACTCTTATCGGTACACTAGTTCACCATCAAAGACATTTTTCTGTTAAAAACAGGAATTGACGTTTTTCACTTCTTCTCATTTAGCGTTTGTTATTGTTATTCCCGAAACGACCATGTGATTGTTCCAGCCGACAGACGCGATAAAAAAAACTGTTTTCCAAGATGAGAATTACATTAAAATATTTTTGAAATACGATTTAAAATAATTTAATTTTGCACTTTTATTTGCGGAAGTCGGGAGTCGGGACTTTTGCTAAAGTACATTTCTTAAAATATACACACATACGCATGGTAAAACATTGAATATTTGATTGAAACGAAATTCTCTGAACTTGATCCACAAATAATGCAACAGATGATGTATAATGATAATTTGACTGCAGACAATAACAAGTAGAAAGTGGCATGTTGGTGCACCTCAAACACAAATAAATAATCTTTAAAACAAAAAACACAAAAATTCTGACACCAAGCCCTGTGTTTCATTTGTATTCTACCGCGTCGTTTACCAAAAACTACATATCCCATTCCGCAATTCAAATATGTACGTAGATTACAATATTTGACAAGTGATAAGAGTAGACTGTTTGAAAACAATCGTTAAAACATCGATAGCTACTTCTTGGCAATAGCTCCTTGCAATGTCGGAACTACATTTTTCAGCGTAGTAAGAAATCAAAACGAACAGAACCTAGTGAAGAAGCGGCAACATCCGGGTCTGTACCCCGGTGGCTTAGGAACGATTGTTCCAATCTTTCCAAAAAAAAAAAAAACCCGCTTTATGACAATAGTTAAATACATTAAATATGCTTTATGACAGTAATGACTAGTAACACATTGATGTCCAGGGCCTTATTTTAAGTTAATCCGGTTTATGTGTGAATGAGCTAGGATCAAATATGCAGAAATGACAACTATTGAAATTAGGGGAAAAAATGAGTTAAAATGTTTTTATAATTTTTACTAACCATCTAGATAACCCAAGTACGGGGATTTAAACAACCGGACCCAGAGATGTGACGAAATGCTTCTATCTATATGATACTTAATACGCTTCCAATTTTTATATCAGTCAATCTTTCTTGGTTTCCTTTTAAAAGTTCTCAGGACCACTGGTTGTAAAAAAGACTATTTCTGTTGTTTGAATCTAGTTTTTTATTCTTTAGCTACTGATAAGTCAGTGTTACTGAGCTACAGAAGTACTTGCGTAAAATGTTAACTTGAATATCAAGAATTTATTTCAATGTTAGTTTGAATTAAAAAACATCTGAGTTCAATAAAAAATTTTACAATCTGGCACGCCAATGAAAACACAGACAACGGAAAAGAAAATCAAAAGTCTCGCCTAATGGCAATGCCAAGCTTAACGAAAATTGTCTTGTCTCAAATAACCGAATAATTCCTTTGTCACGTAATACAATAAATAATATAACAAACCAATCACTTTAACTAGCAAAGACGGATTTATGACAACTCAGGGGAGATTTACGATCAATTTTATATCAATTTCCATAACTCTGTTGAATGGCATCAATGGGAGTTAATTACATAAAAACAAATGAAATTGTATTTCACATATAGAATAATAACTGAAGGGTTTACATATGGTCAACATAATTCTTATATAATTCTTATTAAGTTTGTCATATCTTCGATCAATCAGAGGTAAATGTAATATAGACAGTGAGGTTAAGACGGTGATACACCTCCCACATTTAAATCGAGGGCAACGGAAAAAAGAATTAGTTAGGGCTTAAAAAAGAGAAAAAAATATTGAGAGTATTGATCCAAAAAAGAAAACAGGTCCGAGTTGTTCAAAGCCTGATTTATTTTTCAATAATTAACACAATTTGAAAACATCAATGAAAAATCAATATATCGTTAACAAATCGATGGTTTAAACATTGTTTCAGTTTGATTTTTTTTTTCATTTTTGATTTTGCGACATATTTTACATTTTTGAATATTTCAATCAGAAAATTAAAAAATCCATAATATAACAACAATTTAATCAATTAAAAATATATAATAGTTTAAAACAAAGACGTTTTACTTTGCAGTTGATATAAGTATTCAAGCTTTATACAGCTGGGTCTTGGCGAGTTTCATTATATCTAATACAGATATACAGAAGTAAAAAGGTTTAATAATAATACATGTATTTTGTTTTATACTGATGCGATATAAAACGGATCTTTGTTATGTTAATGTAAAACAGCAGAACACTCATTACAAGTGGCCAAGTGATCGGAAATACTATATCTCGCCATACATTGCAATGACGTCCGAACACCTTATTAGAAACAAATAGCTAGACGCCCTGTAGCGTTGCAACACAGAAAATTTTTCCTAGCAAAACTTTGCCTAAGCAACAGGTAAGCGATTTGTATTGAACGAAATCAACAACCTTTCGGTGACTTTTACTTTTCTGAAATAGTTTCAGTACACTTGCAGTTAAATCACTAAACTATTCATAAGCTCACATACATGTATGTAAGTAAATCTTTGCGTAAGTTAAATTTTAACAAAAGAAAAGAAATTAAGCCGTAAATCCTGTATTTTAGACAAATTTATGCGTAATAAGAAAATTTATGCGTTATTAGACAATTTATGTTAAGCTAATTTAAGTGTGAGAAGGAATTTTATATGTAATCGGTAAAAGAAACCTATCTATAAATCTTAGAAACGTGTGTATATCTGCATACCATACTTAGCACTTCCTACAGATATTTTGACGTGGTAACACTTGCAGTGTTATGACTTCAGTTAAATAAAATACGGCCTCACTTTACAAAAGGACTATAAACAACAAACGCTATTTTAACAGATAAACTAAAAACGAGACAAAAGATTACAGGAAAAAATGTGTAAATTCTAAACACGATTACTTCCAAAAAAAACTACATCCATGTTAGAAATAAAATCGTTTCAAATGTAATAATATCAGTATACGGTCAACATGGAGAATATCTCGTGTTCAAACTTGTGTTTAAAACTATTTCGTTCCTACAAAACATGTTTTTCTTATTGACATTAATTGCTATTTAAAACGGAGAAAAGTGTGATTTAGCTGAAACTGAATAAATATTTATCAACTCGGATGTTTACTATTGTCTAAAATCACAATCATTTTATCCCGAATCAATATTGAAGGTTTCTAAAACTGGTGGGAGCAAAAAAATAATGTATCTTCCATTGTGTAAGCCGAAAAACCGATGTAAGACAAACCATTTTTCATTTTGGTAAAATATGGAGACGAAGTTTAACTTTTTGGGTTTGTTACTGACATATTTTTAAAGCTAAATGAAATTGTTACATATGGCAAAAATGGTCAAGAAATTTTGGAGATCGTGGACTAACACCACTGTATCACCATACTGACTTGAAATCACTTACGTTAGGATTCTCGGCCTAAATTGAATGTTTACTGCTTAGCTGCTATTTAATACTGTCTAATCACTTTAATATTCTGTCACTGAACTCTTTGTTTAGAAATAATAGCGCGTTTTGTTTTCAATATTTTTTGTTTCACGATGATTTAAGTGACATTTTAAATAAACAAGAGGTCCATGGGCCTTAACGCTCACCTGACGGTATGTCCAAAATCATTTGCAAAGAACTTCATTAATAAAAATTTACAGATTTCCTTAAGTTTGGAATGCCACAGAAATAAATCAGAAATATACTGTAGGAGGTCACATTTAATTTATAAATAGCTAAAATGCATGTATTAACTATAGTACAGTTAATAATTTCCAAACCATTAACCATACTATGACCTTGACCTTTAAAATATTTTCTTGAACCATTTTAATATTAAAACCTTCAATATTCTAATATATATGCTGGCACAAAAAGTTCACAGTTTTCAAGATAACTTACAATTTCAGTCTTCTTACGCAGCTATGACCTTGACCTTTGAACACATGACCTAGAAACATATATCAAAAATATCGTCATATTCATGCCTGCAATATTCTAATATACATGCCTATACTAAAAGTTCATAGTTTTCAAGATAATAAACAATTTCAGTCTTCTTATGCAGCTATGACCTTGACCTTTTAACATATATGACCTTGAACAATATATCAAAATGATCGTCATATCAATACCTACATTATTCATACATATATATGTGTGCTTATACAAAAAATGTATAGTTTAAGTCTAAACTAAAAATCCCTTGTCATTATCTTCAAATAGTCAAGTTATAACAATTTGAGGCTATTTTTTAAATTAACGCAAAAATGTGTTACCCATTTTTTGACCTAATTTCAGGAAATAAACAAACTATGGGCTTAAGACCCTAGAGAAGCCAAATTTCATATCAGATTTTTTCTCCATTCATCGATTTCTGAGAAGACTTTTTAAGATTTTTGCACCCCTAGGTCACATTGGCCTAGCTTTGGTAGCCATGGCAACGCCATACACAAATCTGAATTGCACCGGCCAATACACGCTACTGAGCGGGTATCATTGAAATCTGTCCAGTAGTTTTGGAGGAGAGGTCAAAAATAGGTGTTAAGATGCACACGCACACACAAATGCATCCATGCACATACACATGCAGCACCATGCCATAAGCTCACATGACCTTTCGATCAGGTGAGCTAAAAAATTGAAAATTAGATTTAAATGTATATGGCAATAATCTAAACCTATGCTGTGTTCTTTCAAAAGTGCTAATCAACAAGATTATCCAATACATTATAAATCAAACAATTGTGGATCCATTAACATAAATGTCTTACAACTTTTATCCACAGGAAAATCCTCTTCATCATATACATGTATATATATATATATATATATATATATATATATATACACAAAGACATGGTCTTAAACCATCCATACCAAATCCATTTCAATTTGGCTAAATTTGAACTATATCCCTTACGTCTGCTACACACACCAAGAGTATATGTAGCTTTTTCATCAGTGACATTTTGGCTGCTCTCTCTGTCTTTAACTTGGTTTTTATGAATCTGTTATCAATTTTATGTTCAGTTTTATGTTATTTTTATGGTCATAACAAGAGTACAGCAATGCGGTACATAATACCCTTGCTAGTGAGATACTGTAGTTCATTCAATTGGTGATTTGCAACAAGTACTTACCACCTTTTGAATAATGATGGAGTTAAGGGACAACAGTCAATAGCACTTTAAAGGCAACTGCATAGTTTTAGAGGCACGTAAGGGGAATTTAAGACTTTTCACCTCACACATAGTATACAGAAGGACATTACTATATTGATTATTGTTTGCAACAGGAAAGAGGAGACCACAGCCCCTACTGTGGAGCTAACCTGGGGGTTAAAGGATGTTGTACTGTTACAACATCCAGTTCTAAAGTAATAATTTCCTGTATTAACTTATGCAAATTTGACATTGTGTAAAATAAATCTAAGTATAAAAGGGGCATGACTTCTTTAAATATCAAAGCAGCATCACAATTTTTGAATATGCATAACTTCAAGTCATTACCAACATACATACCAAATTTGATTTAAATCCATTCAAGACTGTAGAACTAGTTAAGGTCACATGGTTTCTATAGTGTAAAAAAGTCTAGGTGTAAAAGGGGCACTCTATTAAATATTATAGCAGCATCACAATTTTATAATATGCATACCTTTGAAAATTAAAAGCACATATATCAAATATCATTTAAATCCTTTCAAAACTGTAGGACTAGTCAAGGTCACAAGGTTCCTATATCCTGTAAAACAAATCTAAGTTTTAAAGGGGCATTACTCTATTAAATATTCAAGCAGCATCACAATTTTACTGTATGCATACCTTCAGGTCATTACAAACACACATACCAAATTTCTTTTTAATCCATTCAAAACTACAAATGGTTTAAGGTCACAAAATCCCTATATCATGTCAAACAAATCTAAGTGTTAAAGAGGCATAACTCCATTAAATATTACAGTATTACCATTTTAAAAATATGCACACCTCAGGTCATAACAAATAAACAATCCAAATTTCATTAAATTCCGTGTGAAACTGTAGGACTAGTTGAGGTCACGATCTTAATGTTAATGAAGAGACAGACAAACAGACAGACAGACGGACAGCATGATAACTCAATACACTCTGCTCCCCCCCCCCCAAAAAAAAAAGTTGGCTTTTAACAAGGTTTAATTCATGTACAGATAATACTTTTGATTCTGCAAGGCTTTTGGCAGTCTAGTTGATTTCTATAAAATGTACTTAACATGACTTATTCAATGAACATCTCCAATAAACCTGTATTTTGAAATCAATGATAAAATCAAACAACCTAACATCATTCAGCAGTCAAAAAACAATTTTACTGTACAGGAAAGAAGAGAAAAGTGTAGATTAATTGTAACCCTCAATATTAAAATGAACAAAATCTCATCAATGCTTTATGTATCATGCATACATGGTGAAATGTTACAATACACTTGTCTTTAATAAGGCAATATTCCATCTATAAAGGAGACATAAGATAACATTCTATAAACATGTTTGTGAAATTCATTTTAACAAAATTTCAAAACCTATTGTCCATTGGTCAAATGCAAAAGAGCAGAAGTTAGCTGTTCTCTTTCTAAAACTGTGTCCTAAGCACTTCAGTGGACAAAAATAAACTAAAAATACTTGAGATATATATACATGTAGTTACTTTCAACTATATAACAATTTTGTTTTCTCAAGAATGGTTTCATTGTTTTGATACATGTGTTCAGAAGTGATAACAAAGTAACAGAACTTTTCCCTTAGTCTTTTTAAGTTCTCCTTTTTTGAGATTCTTAAAAATTTGATATTTTTCCATAATGAAGTTGTTGATGAAAGGATAATTGCTCTGAAAAAAGTTGCTTGAAAAGCTGGATATAAACATTTATTTTTCCTATTTGGTAGAATCTGGTTAACAAGACCCTGCATAAAAAAATGGCAACAAGCAGTTTGTACTTTTTAAGATTGAAATATCTGTGTACAAAATCCTTTATTTTCTTCTCTTTGATTTATTACCTAGTTACATAACATATATATCAGTTATTACATACCAGCCATGCTATCATTGACATTGATGTTAACATCTGCACTTGTATAAACATTTTGATTAATTAAAGTTTTTTTGACACAAAGATTTATTATGTAACAGATACATAACTTATCAACAGGACCTTGAAAATAAGACTTCAATATACACATGTCTTTGGTATAAAATAAAAGGATTTTAATATTAATCTACATCTAAAAATTCATACTTTGATAATAAAATATCATACAAGACGAAATTTGTATTTAAACATACAAATTGTTCTGAACTTTCCCCTTAAAATGGTGGTTCAAATACAAATTAGAAGTTGTGTCATATTAAAATGAACCTAGAAGTAATTATGAAATTTATTTAATTTAAACAATAACTGTCTTGTGTAAAATAATTAGAATTAATGTCATATCACATTATGAAAGACACAATTAATTATGGATTCAAAACAGTAATATCACAAGGTAAATATATAAAACCAACATTATCACACTGATTTCACGCTGACAGTAGTCTATCTAACTCCTCCACTGTGTTCACAGGCAAGGAGCATGTATAGTTTTCACAAACATAAGCTGTTGATTTTCCTTCCAGTTTAGCAAGTGTCTGTAGAAATTCCAATTTGCTACACAGATAATTCTCAGTCTGTGGATGTATAACTATTACCACTTTATTTGGTAGGAAATGAGAATTTACAGAGTTTACCATAGCAACCAAATCCGGATCTCCTTTGTCACCAACCAAAACAATCTGTAACAAAAAATACAAAATACATGCAGTTAAGATAAATAAGAAAATACATGTATGAATTTATTTAAAAAATTTGTTTCTATGAAATTACTCTTCAAATACATTTATCTAAAAAAAAAAAAATCACACAAAATTAAAACAATACCTCTTTATGAAATAACATATTTAAGTACATATTTAAGTGTATTCAGTCGGTATTGTGAATGAGAGTCAGAAATAGCAAATTTAGCACGTACTGCTTTCTATTAATGACTCTCATTCATATCACAAATAGAATACACTTAAACAGAATGTTATTTTTTTATTATTTACAATATACTGTTAGCATGTTGTAGTTACCGTAATTTTCTGTGGATATCGATGATTCAGACATATAAATTTGATAGAAAGCCGTTTTCCAAATAAGGATAAATGTTGGCTTAGGTTAGAATGCTAACCCATTAAAACAAAACATGACATAACAGGATGATGTTCAGTGATGTAATAGCACAATTAAATGTTACATAATCGTAGGTCATGTCCAATACAGTATTCAAGTGTGATTAAATGCCAGCGAAAACAAACATTATCATGTAAATAAGGTCAAATCTCATTGTAAGAAGTTAAAAAAGAGAAATAAGTGCCCTAACAATTACTAATGGAAGAAAGGACAACAGATGTATAAAACTTACCTGTTTATTTGTACTATGCATCATTATTAGAGCTGTCATCATTTCAGGTAAAGCTACAGGTATCTTTGTTAGTCTTTCATAAAATACCTTCAAAATTTTAGTACATATTTGATATAAGTCATTACGCTGTAAAAAGTTTGCTAATCTTATAAGATTGTTGGCAGATACAGAGTTAGGACTAGGTTCTGCTCCATCTTGATCTGAAAAGAAAACACATACTTATTCTTAGTACATGTATTAAGACAATATGATTATACATGTATAGCAGTAACTTTTGTCACTTATTATAAAAATATTATCAGGAAGACAGACATCTTTTCTTTCTTCACTAGCTACAGTGAAAAATAGAAACCTTTTCATCTACCATCATAATCTTATAAACAGTTGGCCTTTTTATGTGGCCCAAACGATAGTGTATAAATCATGGTGTTTCTCATTAACTTGATTTGATTCTTGCTTAAGATCTATCTTAAGTGAGAGAAAGTTTGTAAGACTGCTTTCTAAAGTTGGGTTGTTTTTCAATAAACTTCTAGAACTGACTGCCTTGATACAAGAAAACCTATTTAAAGTTGGGGTAAAACTCTAAATCGCAACCTCATTACTCTAATCAAACTGTTTACCTTCTTTCAATCTCAGCACCACAGAAGGGTCCTCCTTATTGTTAAAATACCCTCCTCCCTCTGTATCCCAGAATAGAGTATTCTGTTGATCTTGAAGCTTCTCGGCCCATGCTACATACTGGTCATCAAAAGTAGCCTCATACAAATCTAGTAAACCTCTGATGAGATTGGCATAATCATCAGCAAATCCTTCAATAGGTACAGACCTACAAGTAAAATGGACAAATTTCCGTACTTCATACATAATCTGCACCTACTGATGGCAGCATACCTTGTAAAAAATGAGGTTTAATAGTGGTTTGAATTCAAACTATTCCTACCACACACTATGACAAAATGATGTAAAGTGATGATATTTAAATCTTATGCTGCCCACAACACTAACTAAACACTATTCAAGCCCCTAATTATACAAAACACTCTTCCAACCCCTTATTACATGTATATCAAACCCTTTTGTGACCTCTTTTATACCAACACTATTCTAACCATTCTTTATATATATCTTATAAAACAAGAATTCCACACTTTTAAATGTTTCACCTGGTTAGTTTTTGATTGAGTAGAAAATACATGAACTTACACATTTTGACATGCCACTGTGGCCTACAAAGACGTCGGAAAAGAAACACCTAAGTCTCACCTTATGGCAATGCCAGGCTTGACAAAAAATTATACCATACATTTTAACATGTTTCAAGATTTATATATAACAAACATTGAAGTATTCATATAACCTGTAGAATTACATACATCTGAGTGACGGATTTATCTAATCCCGTGTAACAACTTCTGTACAATATATTTTTGTCACTGTTGTACATATTGGCTTTCAGGAATTCCGCTGCTTGTACTGCTGTTCTTATAATATCTTCATCACCTAAAACCTGACCTGCCTTAGCTAATCCTGATATCATCAAACCTAAAATTGAATAAACACAAATTATAGAGATACTGGTTGGTTATTTGTAAATTGTTTTAAATAAAAAAAACCATTTTTAAAAAACCATCAAGATTACTGTACTTCTTCCTATACTTCATAATGCTGCTTACAGATGTCCGCCTCTTTAGTAGAAGTCAATGTAGCAATGTATATGGCTCAAAAATTAGGATTTACCACCATGTTTAAATTAAAAACTAAATAGCAAGTTACAATAATCGCCACATGTTATACATGTAACTGAAAAAGAGGAGATGATATTTGTATGTCTTGTAACAGAGTTATCTGACCCTAAAAGACGCTAAGAATAAAATCAAGCATAGCTGCCAGTACAATGTGTATATACAAATACATTTATGACAAAATCTTTAAAAATAAATGGACAAAGTAATTTATTTTTGCACTGGTTCACAATTACATACATACCATATCATGAGGTCAACATTTTGACATTTAGATGAACATGGTCATTGATTGTTAACTACAATTCATCTTTGCATACATACCATTCCATGAAGTCAACATTTTGTCATCCAGATGAGGTTTTGGTCTTGTCTGTCTGACATCATACAGTTTACTTTTACATTTATCAAGAATTTCTGTCACTTGTGATTTAGACAAGACAAAATGTCTAGCTGTTTCTTCAACAGAACCTCGGACCATTAAAACATTCTGTTGTTTCAATTCATCATGGGGATCCTAAAAAGAAACTACAGATATCAATATTTAAGTCCAGTGCAGAAATGGTGTTTAATGCTCTGGTCTAGATCTTTCACTCATATAAAGGCAGTCAATTTTGGGATGATGAATAAAATCAAAGACAACCACTAACCTTTGTCAAGTAAACTGCCATACTTTCTTACACTAGGAACTGCTTGAGAAGGATTTTAAACCTAGGTGCTGCGATCTGTATGCTTGCACTTAAGACCATTTGGTGACAATAGTCCTAGTATTTTTAAGTGCCAATAACCTATACCTCACAAAGATAACTTGAAATTAAATTATCTGTAAGTCTACTTTTTGATGGTAAATGTTGACAACTCTCTAACCAATGTCACAGTAAATAAGAATAACTTATATTTTACTTCAGACTGAACTGCTGCAAGATAAAACCCTATCCATTACAAAAGAGACCTTAGTAACTGAGTCATCTAAAGTGTTTGTTTATTAACTAAAGCACCTTTCCTTCCATAAATCTAACTCCACAAGCCAGACAAGGTAGTTCAATTACTAAAGGACAGTTGCCCTTTGGTTTTTTCCACTATCCCAGATCCTACCTACCCAATATAAATGCTGTGGCTTTAAACACCATAATTTTATTCAACTCTACTTATTCATCAAAAATAATTTTCCTTACTGATGCAAAACCAATATACTAGTACCATAAAATATTTTAACCTTTAGTGTATAGGGAGTGTCTAAATAACATCAAACTTCACAAAAGGGGCATAACTCCCAATATTTAATATACATCTGAATATGTGCGAGTATTTATAATCTAGTAAACAGTTCCCTAATTTTTATCAAGATGTCAACCACCACTTGTATGAGTAAAGATGTAGAAATTTTATATGGAATTAATCTGCTTATGGCACTGAGCTGTTATCTCTCTCTCTCTCTCTCTCTCTCTCTTGGTGGGGGGCAATAATACCACAACAATGGATAACAATTTAAAGTATCTGAAGGACACAGTGTCACAGAGCTAAAAAATAAGAACAGTTCACAGGTATAATACAGGTAAATGTGAAGTCAAATTTGTGATATTTCCAAATTCCAAGATACATTCTATTAGAAATTATGTAAATTTTACAAATTCAAACTGTGATAATTTTTGAAGTTCACATACTGAGAAGACAATGTCCTTCATGTCTAAATACCAAGTACTTAATTATAGGACAAAAATTAACTCACAATACCAATTTTTAGGCTTTAGGTCTGACCTAGACATGTACTGAACATCAACTTCCAACTTATTCAATAAGTAACAAAGCTACTGTAGAGATATTTAACAAAATTGTCTTTTCAAGCCTGATGCATCATATCCTGGCAATCATTCATCCAGTAACATGACTTACATACATGTATCAAAATAATTAACCACTGTTATTAAATGAAAATTAACTTAAAACAATGTGCTCTTCATGATTCAAAAGCATGTTTAAATCTTGATTTAAAGATTTTATTTCCAAATTTAAAATCTACCCAGTAGTCATCAAATGTTTCTATTCTATTAAAATATTGTAAATCACTATAAATTTCATGAAACCTTTTTGTGATTTAATACCAAAGGCTGTTTCAAGACTTAAATATTTTAATGTGAACATGATAACTCTAATCAATGCTAGGATGACATTAATTTAATTATTTACATTAATTTTTTCCATTTTATTTATTCATTTTTTTAAAATTTTTATTTATTATTTATTTATTTTGTAATTCAAAAATGCATCTTGAATATCATGAACATAAATTTCTAATTAACAGGACATGTATACTAGTATCTAACCTGAAGAGGGTCCACGTTTCCATCTTCCTCAACTCCAAAGTGATAACAAAAGACATCAGCCATTTTTAATTCTGGATTATTCTCTACATTTTCTGATAGTATGGTATTGATATCATCAAACGTCCAAACACAAAATGCTCCTTCTTTCTTCTCAGTAGCACCTTCTGTTGGGTAGGAATCTGCATCTTCAGCACTATAAAATCCCCCAGCCTGGAAAGCAGAAAAATGTTGTTGTTTTTTTTCTAGTAGTTTTAGTATCCTTATTATGCAGCTTTTTATCTAATAAATGTCAAACCCATTTGTGTAATATTTGCATATTGCACACTAAAATATCCTATTCTGTCACAGTTGAAACTTGAAAAAAAATTTTCAGAAGCCTCCTGTAATTCATTTGCGTACTCTCAAAACCATCTAAAAATTTTTGTACTTTTTCACAAATAAAAGGATTGTTTAGAGATGACAAGAATAATTTATGTGCAACACATTTTAAAAAAGATATGAAGTCTTAAGTTTTCTTTTAATTTCAAAACTAAATCAGATGTTGCACTGTTCCTTAAATAAGAAATTTCGTTTTTTGTTAGTTTTTCAAGTGGTCTGTGGTTGTTAACTTTCAGATTTCTGACATACTAATAATGATCTGACACTTACTGGACTTCTTAAGTCTCTGCTTACATATTTCACTATGTCTCTGATTACAACCTCAAATTCTTTGTTTTTGGTAAGCTGAAATTATAAACACAGACAAGATTATCTCAAACCTTATTTATTTGCAGGTGATTCATCAGCCTATTTTAAAATTCTTGGTTTTCTATATGTTCATGCATATATAAAACAAGAGGTCAAACAATTGATTGGGGTTTTATGTCCCAGTCAAGAATATTTCACTTATATGGATAAGTCACCAGCTATATGTGAAGTGGCAAAAATTTTGACCTTTGCAGTGTGCTTAACACTTAACAGGGAGGGTCCTTTAATGTTCCATCCCTGCTGTAACATGGGGCATTGAATTTTAAGGTCTCATCTGAAGCACCCCATGACTTTTATTTCTAAATGTCGAGTGCTTGGCGAAAGAACAGTCACTACCAATAATCATTTACATACTTGGTTAAAGCAAACGCACTGATTCTAAAGTTGAAAATGAACCGTCCTAGGCCTTTGGTTTAAAAAAATAAGTGTTTTACTTTTATTAAAATTTTCTTTAATAAAGAACAACTTTGCAAAATTTGAAAACCTTTCAAGCAATAATAAATGTAGCATATAAATTCTCAAGCCTCTAGACCCTTACTTCCATACAGGAAGATTTTTGAAGGTTTTTACAACTGAAAGACACTGAGACCTATTATTTGTAAACATCAATCAGCTTCACAAGCTTTGTTCCCTGATTATATATATGAAGTTTCAAGTTTCTAAGCCTTTTAAACACTTAATATAAAGTATCAAACTCCCAAGCCTTTATGTTCATTATAAAAGGATATAAGGATCTATCTGCGTTGTTCACTGTGACTTTCAATGTAAGTCAAGGTCATCCAGCTTTACAAACTTGGTAGAATTTCTTGCTATAACTATATCAAAAGTTTCCAAGTCTTTTATTGAAAAAAAAGATAAAATTTTACAAATGAAGGAAAATGTGACCTTAATGATAAAATTAAGACCAAGGTACATGTAAATGAATTTTCCAAATTTGAAAGGACTGTGACTAAGGAACATTCCTGTATAAATGTGTCAAACGTATTAATGTACAACAGATAAAAAAACTGTCTCAATGATTACCATGGCTCAAGTGACATAAAGATAATGCTGAGAAATAATGGGATAATGCTCACCTGGTGATATTTCCAAAATTGTTTGCAAAGTGCAATAGACAATATATTAATTACAGAAACTTTTTTTCAAGTTTAGAACTGCCACAATCAAAAATATCTAGTCTCATTTCATTCATAAGTACCGTAATCCTTCAAAGTATTCGGACCCTCTATGTTTTCGGACACCCTAATTTTCAAATTTTAATAATTTTTAAATTTCCTCTAATTCCGGACGGCAATTTTTTACCTCTAAATCCGGACACGATTTTGCTGAAACTCAGTTGCAGCATGTTATGCAGAGCGCTTGAAATAAAGATTTAATAAAATCAAGAAGAAACTTTGTTGTTTTCAATTATTTTAACTATAAATTGTTGCTTTCACACTATTTCATTGTGTATTGGCGCCATTGCATCGTAACGTGAAACGGGTATGTGCAATTTATTAACGTTTTTATGTGAACTAAATAAATTTTCTTTGAAAGTGAAATTTGATTATAATTAATGTTCAATGCTGAGAAAATCGTGTAAGACAGAATCTTGTCGGTACACTAGTTCAACATCAAAGACATTTTTTCTGATGAAAACAGGAAGTGACGTTTTTCACTTTTCTCATGTGTTTGTAATGGGAATTCCAAAAACGACCATGTGATTGTTCCAGCCGACAGACGCGAAAAAAACTGTTTTCCAAGATAAAAATGACATTAAAATATGTTTGAAATATGATTTGAAATAATTTAATTTTTAACCTTTTATTTGCGGAAGTCGGGAGTCGGGACTTTTTCTATCTTTGCATTGTCATTTCTTAAAATGAACACACATACGCATGTTAAAATATTGAGTATTTGATTAAAACGAAATTCTCTGAACTTGATCCACAAATAATGCAACACACGATGTATAATAATAATTTGATTGCAGACAATTACAAGTAGAAATCGGCATGTTGGTGCACCTCAAACATTGGGAGTTAATGAAAAAAGTCACGTTGTTTACTTGTAAACAAAATGGCGACCTCGATGTGTATTACTTAGAGAATCGTGATTATTGATCAACAAACGCTTTAAAAAACAATAATTAATGAAATAAACAACACAAAAGGTAACTTTTACTTTTAATTTATTTAAAATTTTACTTTATCATTGATTTATGCGTGGATATCGCTTTTGATTATGTCTTAAAATATCGAGAGGGAACCGGGACCCAAAATCGGCTCCAAAATGTCTCTAATTTTTCGGACACTCTAAATATTCGGACACCCCCAATTTTCAAGATATTTAATTTTCAAATTTCCTCTAAATTCCTGGACACTTGAAAATGAAATTATTAAAATCTGTCCGAATACACAGAAGGATTACGGTACCTAGTATGCATACATATTGTAACTATAGTACAATAAATAATTTCCAAATCATTAGCCACTTCACTATACTTATGCAACTATGACCTTGAACTTTGAACATATGACCTTGAAACATATATCAAAATGATCATCATATCAATACCTACAATATTCTTATATATATATGTGTGTATACGAGAAGTTAATAGTTTTTAAGCTAATTTTAAATTTCTGTATTTTCAAGCAAAAAAATAGTATTTCAGGGGCAACATGGATTAACATATTGCTATGAAACTTGGTAACTTGTTAGGTTTCATCAGTCTGAACATTTTTGCAATGTATTGCTTTAATCTTGTTCAGTTTGCAAGAAAATAGCTTAAAACTGCAAAAATCACAAACTAGGTCATGACCTTGATCTTTGACCTTGACCCAATTTTCAAGGTCATTTCAAGAAAATAACAAAACTTCAAAGACCATGTCAATATCTGTTGAAGTAGTCAGTGTATAACCATTTGAAAATATTTTAAGAAATTTTCACAGTTAAATGCAAAAAAGCATAACCTATGTTAGCGGAATTTCACAATTTGTATAAACTATATACTTAAGACTCTAGAGAAGCTGAAAATCATATCAATTTTTGTCTACCACTTTTGGTTTCAGAGGAGAAGATTTTTAAAGGTTTTTTTTCAAATGTAGGTCACAGTAACCTACTTTCTGTAGCCAAGGCATCCAAAAGTAAAAATTTGAAAAGCACCCTCCCAATAACTCTTCATGTGAAGTTTGACCTATATTGGCCTTGTAGTTTCGGAGATGTCGAAAATGTGAGTTACAAATGCACACATGCACACATGGACACACACTGCACAATGCCATAAGCTCACATGGCCTTTAGGTGAAGCAAGCTAAAAATGCCATAGTTATCATGGAAATAAGCATTTCCAAACTTTTTTTTCCAATTTTCCTATAAACATGTTATAAAGCAGAACCTACAAATAAAAATAATCTAAATGCTCTTAAAATCAAAACTTGAAATTAAACAATGATTCAGTGTACTTCAGGTATAGCAATTAGTTTAAATGTGTGTTCTAAACAAACAGTTCAGATTACACAGGTTTTCAGTTTAATCAGAGTTTAATGTACACAGGTTACACTATATGTGGATAATGTTGACACTAGATGGTCCTGAATTCATTTAACAAGATGAAACTTAAATGGGCATATATATTTACAAGATTACAAAATAAAGAGTGGTACTTAAAGATTCATATTTATACAATTATAACAGTACCTGATAAGCCTCAGAGTATGCCACAAGTAGCTGACCTTGATCATATAACATCTTTTCAAAGTGTGGAACATGCCACATTCTGTCTGTAGAATATCTATGAAAACCCTGTATAATAAAATAAGGTCAAACAAAAACCATGTAAAGTAAAATACATGTAAGTTTAAGTACTGATATTACATTAAACCTTTTTGCTTTTGACTTTCAAACAATCTGAGAATTTTAACTTGTCTTAACCTTAAACCAAGTACTAGCTTTTCCTATCGCCAGATTCCCTGCAATGCTTTGTGCATGTATACACATGTATTAAGAAAAAAGAATTAGACATCATTTATTACAGCTAAATAGTCAGTCTAACCATTGTGCTTATTTTCAGACAAAAGACATAGTTTGAAGTATAAAAAAATATGAAATCAACATGATAAACAAACATGAAAATTAATAAGTGTCCCAATTTTGAAAATTGTAACAATAAGTTACTAAGTCAAAATGTGTCACATAACAATTGATCTAGTTGTTGGTTTTTTTTTTTTCTAAATTTTAATTATTGAGAAAATGTTTATATCCAGGTAAAAATTACAGATTTTAGACTTGATTTACAAACCCTATTTATATTTTATGATAAAAAAGTATGTGGCACAAAGTTCTGTTAACACTAAGTGACACAAGAATAACCACAATATCATTACCCGATATTCCTTGTATTAAAGTGATAAACAAGTACCGGTACCTGTGATACATGATCATGTATTCCACCTTGATTCATAAAGTGTAATGTTGTAGCACACATATCAAGTGCATTTTTACCATCATCTGTGTTCAGATTGTTTGCAGCCATCCGAAAAAGGAAATTGAAATTTACTGAAATAAAAAATAGAAAGAGGTAGGTATAAAAAAGCACCACTGGCAACCAAAATTAAACCTGTGACTTTTGTTTCATAATTCTACATTAAAAATCACTAAATGTGTCTTTAAAGAAAAAATATTTTAAAATTTATTTTATAACAAATGAAGTCATATTACAAACTTTCTTCTATTTAATAAAAAAAAATCTTTAAAAACTATAAATATTTATTCAAATTTGCTGTCTGAAATATTATGCAAACTTTGGCTCAATGTTGTATTTTTCATCATTTTCATTCAGAGGGGAAAAAACTGTTTTGATAACCTCGTCATAATATTATAAATGATGAAAACTTAAAGTAGATTCTCCTATAAACCCAATTATAATGATTTCATATTCATGATACATGAATGAGAAACTATAGTCTAATAAAGGCCTTTAATATTTGATGGAATCAGAGAGGCCTTTCCATACATATTATTTTTCGATGTCAATAGAAGCATCTTACCATTAGAAGCATCTTACCATACTTACTCTATTGTTTGAGACCACCTCAGTGATCAGTGGTAAGTGTGTAACTCCAGAGCTGGAGGTGAAGTATAAACAAAAGTCGGGTCATATATAAGACTTTAAAATTTTAGATACTGCTGTCTTGCATGGCACTTGGCATTAAAAGGACAAAGACTGGGAGAGTGGTATGCTTGTCTGGCATTAAAAGGACAAAGACTGGGGGAGTGGTGTGCTTGTCTGGCATTAAAAGGACAAAGAATGGGGAAGTTGTATGCTTGTCTGGCATCAAAAGGACAAAGACTGGGGGAGTGATGTGCTTGTCTGGCATTAAAAGGACAAAGACTGGGGGTGTGGTATGCTTGTCTGGCATTAAAAGGACAAAGACTGGGGGAGTGGTGTGCTTGTCTGGCATTAAAAGGACAAAGAATGGGGAAGTGGTATGCTTGTCTGGCATCAAAAGGACAAAGACTGGGGGAGTGGTGTGCTAGTCTGGCATTAAAAGGACAACGACTGGGGGTGTGGTGTGCTTGTCTGGCATTAAAAGGACAAAGACTGGGGGAGTGGTATGCTTGTCTGGCATTAAAAGGACAAAGACTGGGGGAGTGGTATGCTTGTCTGGCATTAAAAGGACAAAGACTGGGGGAGTGGTGTGCTTGTCTGGCCTTAAAAGGACAATGACTGGGGGAGTGGTGTGCTTGTCTGGCATTAAAAGGACAAAGTCTGGGGGAGTGGTGTGCTTGTCTGGCCTTAAAAGGACAATGACTGGGGGATTGGTGTGCTTGTCTGGCATTATAAGGACAAAGACTGGGGGAGTGGTATGCTTGTTTGCAACAAACTGACTTGGTTAGCTAGCACCATAACAAAAATATTGCCCTGAGTACATATTAGTGCAAGACAGAGATTATGCCTTGCTAAGGCCCTTAGCATACCATATTATCAGAATACATACATGTAACACATGGAATCTTTTTGGACAAAGAATAACAAAAAATGATTGAAAACTCTCTATTTAATTCTAATAGATTGCACTTGTGACATAACAGTATTTTTTTAAAATAAGAAAAATTTCTGAAATATAAACATTATAAGCAACAATTTTTTTTATCACTGCATAAAACGAAACAAAAAACTAACATCTGATGTCTTGTTTGATAGTAATGATGTAATTATTCACCAACAAATTATTATAATTACCTGGTTGGGGAAACTTTGGAGCTTTTCCAAATCCTCCAAGATCTGTATCATATGATTTTTCCAACATTTCATAGCATTTTGTAATGGCCTGTTGATCAGGAATTGTCTGCCCCTGAGCTTCTGAAACTGATGTTCCTTGCATCAAGGCATCCAGAATAGCTGTACCTTGCTTATCCAATACATCTCTTTTTGCTTTCCACTGGAAATAATGTAAAATATCAAATAATAATGTGGAATATGGATAGATTCCAATGCCTGTGTATAAATATTATGTTACATTTAAAACCACCAGCCATACTAGAAAACAGCACACAACTAGGCTTGGATTAGTTTTTACCGAAAAACAACAAGAATTCCACAAAATTAAATGTCTCACCTGGAAAGTTTTTTTTTTTGAGTAGAAAATACATTTTTAAATCCCCTTTTTTCTGTAAAAGTTTTTACCCCAAAAATAATTGAAACATCAGCTTAGATACTCATGTAACCATAATTAAACTGCATGATTAAACTGGGTTGCAAATTTTATTGAAATAACAGAATTGGTTTAAGAGACATGAACTTTAACATAAACTTTCACATTTTGACACCCCACTGCCTACAACAACACCGGAAAAGTAACACCTTAGTCTGGCCTTATGGCAATGCCAGGCTCAACAAAAACTGAAAATTAATTCATACATAAAATTTGAATTTTAATTTATATGAGTAGTACATAAAAAGAATTTTTACCTAAATGCAACTAAATCATTAAATTTCTAAATCAAAATTTGGTACCTGTGCTGCTATATTCAGTAAAATACTTTTAAACCCTGGTCGCCCATAGTATCTGTCATCAGGTGGAAAGTAGGTCCCTCCAACCATTGGCTTTAAATCTGGAGTTAACCAAACACTCATAGGCCAACCTCCACCTCCACTTGTAGCCTGAAAAATTATTTTTTAAAAAATCAAGTAAAGTCATTATTTTTAAAAAAGACAAGTATAATCATAAATCTATTTGTTATATACATGTAGATGCATATTCTTTACACATGGTAAATGCATGTGCTCAAATAGTATGATAAAACACTTGATATCAATATACATGCAACAAAGTACATGTATCGTCAAAGCTAAAAAGATCATTAGGAATACTTAATTAATTCTTAACATTATTACTACCAGTGACAGAATGTAAATTGGAGGAATGGAGGAGATTTAGACACCGAATCTTTAATCATTACTCAGAAATAAAAACTGAATATATAAAAAATATATGTCGTCCAGCACATGACTAGACATCCTTTAAAGATTAGTATTCATGATATAGAAAATAACTTAAAAATGTTTTTTTTTTCAAACAATTCAAACAATTGAATTGTCAGAAATATTCAAATTTAACTATTATGATATGCATGTGATATAGTTACATGTAGTTTCACTGACCTTAATGTCAACTGAATATCTTTATTTACAAATCAAAAATTTAGACACCATTAATTTTAGACAATTTATCTCATACCTGTATAAATGTCATATACACTCTATCTACATCTGGTCGTTCTTCTCTGTCAACTTTAATAGCAACAAAATTATCATTTAAAATTTTTCCAACCTCTTCATTTTCAAATGATTCTCTTTCCATCACATGACACCAATGACAAGTTGAATATCCGATAGACAAAAATATTGGTTTATCTTCTTCTTTTGCCTTCTGAAAAGCTTCTTGTCCCCATGGATACCTGTTGTCATTGCAAAGATTACAAGAAAAAATTATGTATTTTCACTTATAATAATATGAAGTTAACTTTTATTTCATATGGTTGTACTTATTTCATAGAATTTTCATGATGGTTTGTAAATGATGCACTGAGTACGGCATTAGTGAACTTCCAATTTGACCTGTTTTATGAACATAATATATACATGAACTTCTCTTTTAATTTCTAAAGTTATAAGTAAAATTCTAAACAAGTAATCATAACAGTCACAATTAAAAGGTGCAATGACATCTTATATATAGTGTTGTAATTATATGTAAATCTGACTGCGGTAACAAGTATCAATATACACATGTATTTATATGACAAATTGCATTTCCTTTTTTTTTTAATGCTAGAGATCTTACGTTTATCTTCCCATTTTTCAAAATTCAATTGTATAAATATTCCAACATTACATACCAATTCATTGATATTTTGAGATGGTTTGTAGTCCTACAGTTTAACAATTTGTTCATAATTGTCCATGTAACAGGTATATTTATATCATTATTTGTATATGTATATATTGTTTAAATATATTCTCTGTATTATTAAAAAAATTATGAGAAATAAACTGAACTCAAATACATCAATAACATTTTTTACCAATTTACTGGGTTTCCTGCATGTTGCAGTAAATATGGTGATTTTTCATCAGCTAATCGGTTCCTATGGATACCATGTTTTGATTTTCCATCATCAGAGCCTCCAGTAGCCATGCTTCTTGTTACAACTGACCAAAAATATCTAAAATTATAATTTAACAAGAAATATAATTTACAAAATCAACAGTACTTAGAATTTATCAAAATGATGAATACATGGCATCTTAAATCAGACCAATAGTTAGATGTCTTTTAACATGTATTTACATATATGTATCTGCTATAAGCAGTCAGGAAAGCTTGTACATCACCTTTCTGTAGTGTTTGATGTCCTTGTTGAGTGCCCTTGAATAGTACTGCTCATAACCATATAAACACAATGCATGGGTAGCTAGTATTGTAACAGTAAGTGAAATAATCAAAGACTGGGTTTGACAACATATTATACTATTTTAACTGCATTTAAAAAAAAAACATTCTGTCTTAAGTTTGACAATGATTGTATAATGTGAAATAACAAAGAAAATTGAAATTATGCAGGAGCCAATTAAAATTGGGAACTGTGCTATGGATAAAATTCCTTTATCATTAAAAACTGTTTACAGCTTTCTGAAAATATATGCATTTAGATTCACAAACTAAGCTGTAAAGCCAAAAACGATTCAAGCCTTAAAAGCTTGTTCCATTTGAGTGTTTGGTTGAAATTAATTCTTTTTAATGCAGTCAAAAATACTTTTAACATGTTGTACTGAACAATATGAACAGGAGTGTTCAATAGTCATTTTATTTGTGCACTCATAACTGTTCCTGGACATTGCTGTAATTTGGGCACCTAACCATATTCTAATACCCCTTCCCCCCAAAAAAAATTAATAAAAATAATAAATAAATATGCAGATATTGTTAGTACAATATGTATGTACCATACCAAAGTTAGCTATAAAAATACAATACTGAGCTAACATTGTGCTGAACATACATGTTAATTCTTGCAAAGTGTATAAGGCCAGCATCACACAATTTGACTCCAATGAAAAGAAATTAATTGTATACAGTTCCAACAACTACAACATACCATAATTTAACCAAATAAACCAAAAAATAATTAAATTGTAGCTGCTTATACTTCTTTATATTGCTTTACATTATTTACCCCCACCCGATCATGCTAACATCCACAGCTTTATATTTCTCATGCATTTCAGTAAAAATGTGGTAGCTACAACTGTTGATTGGGGCTTGCTATATACATGCAACACAACTTTTCTAATATCACCTTTAACAAGTTAATCCTCGAGAGTTATGTAGACAGTAAGTATCTAACCATAGTCCAAAGTCTTAAGGTTATAAGCCAAAAATTGTTTTACTCTCTTTACGACTGTCACAAAATGCGACAACCTCAACACCCTAAGGAAAACTAATGAAGCCCTGCTAATATTGACCGACAAGATTGTTATTAACTGGAAGGGTCAAAATTCGGGATACAAAGTCTTGACGGTGACCAAAATTGTAAGCTGTTGCTTAAGTTGATAGGTAATTAAACGATTGCTGTGCATTATGTACAGGAAAAGGTCATTCGTGCATCACCTCTCTTTGATCCTGATCGCTGTTATCTTCTTTGAACTAGCAGAACTTATTAATTTTGGAAATGAAGACAACCGTCTATGTGGTGTAAAAGAGCTAACTAACACACAGGTTTTTAAACTGCGGTTAAGTAACTGATTGCATCGTAAACGCATTTGGTTGACAAAATATTCCACAGCTCTGCTGCAAGCTACACTTGTTTTTGTTTTGACGTCTTGTTGCGTTATATATCCCTCTTGCAGTATGCGTACCAACTACTGTAATCGTTATGTAGTTCCTACTATGAAGTGTAGGCATTTTCTGTATCTGAGAGATGTGGAATCAATGTTGTTTTCCTTAATGTAAATATTTTAGCATCATTCTCTGTTATTTAGATTTTTTCTCACAAACAAAAAATTGTAGATGTTAGCATGTGTGCTCACCTGAGATTATGATTGGAAATTAGTATGATTTATGGAATGATTTATTCTCAAGAATAATTTTCCCCTATGTCTTATATATGCACATTTAGCTGAACTTATATTAATAATCCTGGTTATGTATGATAACTATTTGCCGAATCATTAGGCTTTTAGAATGTTAACATGGATTTTGTATCACTTGGCCTAGTGGTCTACTTTTAACCTATATGAGTAATATATATGAATGTGACCTAACCATTGTTATAGTGAACTTTCTGACAAGCTTAAGACTGAATAAAAATTGTTGCTTCTAGTGTGTTAATGTTTGTCTTTAATACAACCTAGCTACCTACTTTTCAGCAAACATGACCTATCAAGTTTTCTTTTGTTAACAAGAATTTGTATGAGTTGGCTTTATTTATTTTACTTGTATTTATTGTTATTAATATATATACATGTATATATATTTCTTTATGTAAAGGAGATTGATCTAGGCAAGCTTAGACATAAAAATTTTTTTGGGGGGGTGGGGGAGGGGGGCTCAAATTTGTAAATAAGTTTTTTTCTTGATGTAATCATATACTATTGACCCAAACATGAGCTTCACTTTGTTTTGATCAAGAGAATCATTCTGGGAAAGGTTCAAGAGGACTGAACACAAAATGTGGCAACAAGGATTTTTAATGATGTAGCCTCTGTAATGCTAACAGAGATTTAAAAAAAAATGTGATCTCTATAACACTGACAATGATTTATATGTTTTGGCCTAATAGCTCACTTTTGACAATAAGATATCAAAAATAAGACCTTGACCTAGTATTAGTCTAGATGACTATTAAGAATACATTTGAAAGTTGAGTAATGGTATTTAACATCCCAGTCAAGAATATTTCAATTATATCTAGATGTCAGGGTTCAAACCTGTGCCTCCCAATTAAGGAGTGACAACTCTTCCAACTGAGCTACGCAGTGGTAATAAGATTGAAGTTTGAGAAAGATTGGGCTAAAGAACATATGGTATTTATACTTTAACAAGGTTTTTCAAGAACTTGATCTTATGATTTTTTACTGATCCACCATAACCCACATAACTTGGCTTTTATCAAGAGGAATAACCTGGGCAAGCTAGAAAAATTGGGATGAAACTTTTGTCTCAATGATTTTAGCAAGGCTTTTCAATGATTTGGACTAGTGACCTATTTTTTTTTAGCCAAATACGACTTTGACTTACCTTTTGTCAAGAAAATTATTATGAGAAAGTTTTGAACAAAACTATGGCTCCTAGTGTGCTTACAGGTTTAAAATGACTAGTGCTCAGGTTAGCTAAAAATGCATTTCAAAATCTGTATAGAATCGGTATTTGTTGAAAGTTTTTTTCACCCAAATTTTTATTTGTTACATAGCTAACAGTGGGAGACTGCATATGAATCACAAGGTACTGAATCTTAATGCTAGTATAGTTAGTCTCATTTTAAATTAAGGTTGAAGTTAATTTTAGATGATCTCTTTGAAGTCTGCATTTTCTTTTTCAGACCAATTTGTTTCCAAAACAGACAAAAGAATTTTCATCATCATCATTATATTTACATAGTTGCTGTATCGAATGAGGCATTTTGTTTATTTAATGCCAAACTGTGTACAAGTTTTAAATGGAAAGTAAAATTAAAAACACTCGAATTATTTGCTAATAATAATTTATTTCTTTGATTAACAACATATTAACTAAACCACCAATACATAATCTTGTATGTAATAAATATGTATATTCACATGATATTTTACAAATATAGTTACTAAGGTTCACAGCCATGAACATGTATAAACTACTACCAACAATTAAATTCATATTTTGGTACCACTCAACAGACAACCTGAACTGTTTATTTTGCTGTAGTAATTGCTGTATGCCTAAATTAGCTTAGGATAGATTAAGAACAGCATCCATATTCTTTACATTCAAACCTGTCTTAAATACTAACTGAAAAAAAGTTTAAGTTTTTCCTGAACTTTTTATTTAAGCCTGTTCATATATAGTCAAAATAATATTGGAAGAACATGCAGTCACCACACAAAATCATTTAATGGAAAGTGTGCTTTGTGGCCTATATATTTCAAAAGAAGTCTTAAAGGCATAAGTAATGTCATGTCACAGAAATGAAATGTCATCTTCATTAGGCTCTTTAAGCATCTTGTGATGAAACATGTAAAACATGTTTGACTGTAGATATATCAGACTTGTCCAGATTTAAAAAACAGAGGGAACTGTTGTAAGTTTGCATAGGATTGCACATAATGGGGCATTTCTTCCTGAGTACGAAAACCGAATGTTTGTGGTTTGGATACATCTTTTTAAGGAGTTGCAGCTGAATCTGTTTCTTGAATGAACTCTTGAAGTGATTTAAAAACATTCTGTATCTCTGGTATAGATTCCTGTTTGATGTAGTGGAGTAGTATGTCACAATTCCCAGAATTCTGCAGGAATACATACGACCTGCAATAAAAATAAACAGTAGTAACAGATAAAGCATATACAGTAAAAAGATCTGGGACTGTAGGTTGCCAGCATATCTGGTCTACAAACATCTTAATTCAGCAAATGCCCTTGTAATAAAAGGATAGTACACCTGGCCCGATTTTCACAATCAGTCCTTAACTAAGATCATCCATAACTTAAATCTGGCAAATTTAAAATCTCAACAATTTCATACATATACATTAAGATATTTACAATATTCAGGTGTCATTTTGAATATCAGTTCAACCTTGTAATATCTGCATTTAGTTTTGTCAAAATAGTTTATTTGTAAATCAAAAAGAGATTGCCAAATTTTGCTTATTTATGTTAATGAAAATCCCAGTTAAGGAATGATTGTGAAATTGGGGTCTGCACATCTAGTTCTCAATAATTCAAATCAACAAGAGCTACATGTATCAGAATAACAGGATAGTACACCTACATAGACGTATATAGCCCACCAATAATAATACCTACACATTAGTCTATCAAATAACTTAATTCAGCAAGAGCTCTCAGGATAATAGGATAGTACTCCTGCAATATCTAGTCTATGAAAAAACTTTATTCAAAAGTAAATTCAGTGAATTCTGATCCCCAACAATTTAAGTTTTTGTGTGAATTTCACATATGTTCATGCAATAATATGCACATCTCTTATCACTACTGATACTTTACACCAAGTTTCTATACTTTTGATAAACAGTTTACAAGAATAACTCAGACAAGAATTTTCCCAATGAAAACTTAAAAGGCCATTATAAAAGAAAGCAAAGCAAACTCAAGTTATGTGTATCTCTTTTTTCACTGTTGATATTTCCATCAGACATTTTGCAATCTTCTGATGAAAAGTTTGAAAAGGATTACTCAGGAAAATATTACTGTATTGATCTCAATACCAAATACACCAAAATAAAACAAAATAAAATAGTTAAGGTTTACATTTATACAAAAACATTTAATTTAGTTTTTTTTACTAAGTAACCATACCTGTATAATGCATAGTAATCTGATTCTGCTTGCATTAACAATCTCTTTAACACATTTATACTCTGTATGTACTGAAACATATAAATGATATTCATAAACATCTTTATTTCTATATATAAAATAAATTATCGAAATGAATGTATACATGTCTCAAAATTCTGAATTTTAAAACCAAAGCATACAAGAATTTTAGGAAACAATTTGAATACAAATGAAATGAACAAATTTTGAACAATTTTATTTATTTGATATACATGTATTAAAATTCTTAAGATGAATTTTGAGATACAGGCTGGTAAGAATTGAAGTCAAATATCAGACACTTAAGTAAAATGCCTATGTATACAGACTCAAAAGATATCAGCTCATCTTTTCTGAATGCTTTATACAAGTGGTCTCTAGAATATAGTGTCTAGATGCAATAAAAGATATACATAGCAATATAAACCGAATATATTTAATGAAGTAAGTTGGTAAGAGAAACATTATATAAAGTTGAATCCAAATACAAGAAAACATATTCTTATTTATTATTTTATACTAATACAATTTAGACTTTGTTTACAAACTAGATATGTTTCTTTGAAACAGATGTGTCGCCTGACACTGCATAGTACAGTCGGGTCCTGATTTCGAGGGATTCAGTTTTGAGAGGTACTCAATTTTGAGAGGTATTTTTCAGGTCCCAACAATATTTGTTCTTAACTCTATATTAAAAAGGTCTCAATTTTTGGAATTCCTATTTTGAGAAGTATTCGATTTTGCAAACAAATTTGCAGGTCCCAAAAGCCAATAGTCAACTGATTTGGGACTCGATGGTGAGAGGTATTGTCTCGCCTATTGTTATAAGCAGCCATTTTATCAAATCAAACCTTACATTTACTCAGGCATCCAAGTGTGTTAAGGTGTTTTTAATATAGAAGTGATTAATAAATGTCAAACTGAAGTTAACAATATAAAATGTATAAGTTAATTATGTTCTGCTATAATCACTTTGTCAGCAAAACACAAAACTGATATCATATGTCGTATTCCCTGCATACAGTTGTAATTTTGTTCTGGGACCCAGTCTACCTAGGGGGATAACTGGATCAGGACATTTCACTGGTGTTATCATTCTTATGAAGAAATGGCAACTGAAATAAGGGGTGTAAAGAGAAAGATGCACACAATAGATGTCAGGTACAATGCCATCATGAATGTCTCATATTTTGTACCAAATCTATGTAAATAATTTCAAATAATTTCTGTTATTTTGTACCTGTAAAAATACCTACAAATTGTTTTGTTTCATTTTATTACCCAACAATTTTGAAAGAACAATATTTAATAAAGGAAAACAATAAAATGCATTAAAATCAGTGTTTAGTAATTCATTTATGTAACTTTAGTAGGACCCAGTTTTGAGAAGTACTCGATTTTGAGAGGTATTTTGGATTTCCCTTGGACCTCTCAAAATCGAGTCCTGACTGTAGTTGACAAAGTAATGCTCCGGACAAGAAATCCTCTATAAAAGTCAATCAAATGGGAATAATTCAACAAGAGAAATGGGACAAAATATGTGCAATATTGTCGCAAAGCACACTATGCAAAACTTCTGAAAACAAATCAAAATGAAGGACATTATTTCCAAATGAAGGACAGTTTTTCCTTCAAATCCACAGCACTCATTGCTCACATTTCTTGTAAAAATCAATCAAAGGGAGATAATTCAAAAAGGAACAAGATAGAGTTGTGGTTCTTGTGCACTGCACTTCGAGTCATTGCCAGAAACATGTACACCAAGTTTGGAGTCATTTGAACATACTACACCAAAGTTATGCTCCGGACAAGAAATGCTCTATAAAAATCAATCAAAGGGAAATAATTCAAAAATGGAAAAAGATAGAGTTGCAGTTCTTGTGCACTGCACTTTGAGTCATTGCCAGAAACATGCACACCAATTTAGGAGTCATTTGAACGTACAACACCAATGTTATGCTCCAGACAAGGAAATCCGGATGCCGCCGACGCCGACGACGAAAGTAATGCCTATATGTTGCCTAGTCAGGCGACACAATAAAAACCATAGTATCTTGCAAGTGTGACAAATGTGACCAATGGCAACAAAATAATACATAATGCCCTTTTTCAAAATAATTCAAATCCTATTATGTATTAAAATTTGAAGTACATGTAAATATGAGCATTATAAAAAGAGTATTTATGCTACTGCTAACAAAACTGCAGATCTCTCTCTCTCTCTCTCTCTCTCTCTCTCTCTCTCTCTCTCTCACACACACACACACACACACACACACACACACATTTAAAACAAGAAACAACTTTGTTAGTGCATGTAGAATGGACTAATGTAAATAATAATACTCTGTACCTTTATTTTTCCATTTTCAAGAATCTGTCTAAGTTGACCACAACTTCCTTGGTCTGCTTTCTCTAACAACTTCCCCCATTCTTCACAAAATTTTGTACAATCTAAATTCAAAATGGCAAATCATTTGAAAATTGTCACAGTTTTTTTTAAAGATGTCAGAATACAACTGTGCATCTTACTACTAAGATTCTTTACAACTTGGTTAGATCAAAATATTAGAAAGTTTTTCAGTTGGATTACTGGGTGTAATTACTTTAGGTGGTGCTTGTAAAGTTTTTCACACTATTTCAGAACTAACCACCAGGTTTATATAAATTTATTTTTAACTGAAATATAAAAACAAGAGGCCCATGGGCCTTAATGCTCACCTGAAGATATTGTCCAATACTGTTTGCAAAGTGCAATAGACAATATATTAAGTAGAGAAACTTTAAAAGTTTTCTCAAGTTAAGAACTCCCACAAAACTTAATCAGATATATATCCACTCACATTTCATTTATAAGTTGCTTATATAATATGCATGAAGTAACTGTAGTGCAATGAATAATTTCCAAATCATTAATCAATTTCAGTATACTTATGCAGCTATGTCCTTATCCTTTGAACATATATGACCTCAAACCATATATGATTGTCATGTCAATACCTACAATATTCTAATATACATGCTTATGCATGAAATTAATAGCTTTCAAGATAATTAATAATTTAAGTATTCCTTGTTGATATGACCTTGGCCTTTGAACAAATAACCTTGAACCATATATCAAAATGGTTGTTGTCACAATACCTACAATATTCTAATAAACATGCCTATACAAAAAGTTAATACAGTAAAACTTCGATTGCTCGAACGTCGTTGCCTCAAATACCCCGGATAACTCAAAGTCATCTGTTGGTCCCGACCAATTTTCTATTATATCCTATGTAAATAAACCTCGATGGCTCGAACATCGTTAACTCGAATACCCCCGCTCGCTTGAACAACAAATATTTTCCAAAAGTACAAAGTTAGTGAAAATTCAACTTCTTTTGCTCGAATACAGTTTTTGTGAGGACATGTGGTCCTGGTCAGTGTAAACAAAACACAAGCTGAAGCCATATTACAGATTTCATCAAAAGTAATAGAGTGGAACGAAGTAATTAATCTAGACAGTTACCCAAAATTAATCAATTAATTATTAATTAACCTACTTAGAGAATGTCGATATGCTCAGTTCTTTAATCTCTTAATCTGATTACTACACGCGGAAGTGTTTGATCGCTATTTTTAAAACACCTCGCTCCTACCTTATAATTGCACATCAGGATTCTGTAATTTACATGCCCTTGGAATATGTATAGTAATGTGTATTATCGTTATTTCCAGTGATTAAAACGACCGGTAATGACTGTGTTTTGTATTTTTTTCTTTAAAGTATTACATGTGCAACAAAGAATAAAGTAAGTTTATTTTGTATCATAACCTGTTGAAATAAAAATAAAGTGCCATATTCTAACCCAGTAGCCATATAACACCATACTGCAGATTTCAGGTCAACATGTAATTAGAAATGAATTATATATATTAATGTGACAAGTTATTCTTTTTTATTATTATTATTTTTTTTTTAAATATTTCGAGATAAATAATGGAATTTTAATTCGGACTTTTCATAATTTGACCTTTTATTTTATTTACAAGTAAAACAAATTTAAAGATTCTTTAATGGTCAGTAAACATGAGAACGTGAACCTCCAATCATATCTCGATGTTCGATCGCTCAAACCCCCGATGGCTCGAATATTTAGTCAAAGTCCAAAGGACTTCAAGCCATCGAAGTTCTACTGTAGTTTTCAAGATAATTTAAGTCTTCTTTTGCAGCTGTGACCTTGACCTTTCAACATATTACCTTGAACCATATATCAAAGTGATCATCGTGTCAATACCTACAATATTCTAATATACATGCCTATACAAAAACTTAATAGTTTTCAAGATAATTAGCAATTTAAGTCTTTTTTTGCAGCTGTGACCTTGATCTTTCAGCATATGACCTTGAACCATTTATCAAAATGATTGTCATGTCAATACCTACAATATTCTACAATATATGCCTATACAAAAAGGTTATAGTTTTCAAGATAATTGGCAATTTCAGTCTTTTTTTGCAGCTGTGACCTTGACCTTTTAACATATGACCTTGAACCATATATCAAAGTGATCGTCATGTCAATACCTACAATATTCTATTATACATGCCTATACAAAAAATTGTTTTCAAGAGAATTAGCAATTTCAGTCTTTTTTTGCAGCTGTGACCTTGACCTTTTAACATATGACCTTGAACCATATACCAAAGTGAATGTCATGTTAATACCTACAATATTCTAATATACATGTCTATACAAAAAGTTAATAGTTTTCAAGATATAGTGACAAATATATAATTTTTATCAATTTCCCTACTCGGTGCCTTACAATTTCCCCATTTTAAGCCCCATGGCTACCATTTGTGCAAATCTGAAAATAGATGACCTAAGGATGTTATAAATGAAATAACTAAGGTACATCTCTTGTAGATTCAGAGGAGAAGATTTTTAAAGTTTTTCACTATTTCCCCCTTATGGGTCCCCAAGGGGACATAACTCCTTCATTTGTGCAAATCTGAAAGGGCTTCACCCAGGCATGATGGTTACCAAGTTTCATCAAATTTGGTCCAGTGGTTTTGGAGGAGAAGATTAAAATGTGAAAAGTTTACATACGACGGACGAAGCACAACGGACGAAGATGGATAGCAATAGCTCATCTGAGCTTTTAGCTCAGGTGAGCTAAAAATCTTGAAATATTTCCATAAAGTCAGGTGCACATCTTCAATATACATGTATATAGAAACATTCTGTGAAGTTTCAAGGCTTTTGGTTGAAAACTGTGGGAGGAGTTGAGTTCACAAAGTTGGTACCCTATTTTCCCCGCCGCCTGCCTGCCTGCCCAACATTTACCATGGATTTGCACTTCGTGCAACCTGGCCAATAAACACCACTTTACCCACACATCTCTAAGATATGGTGACTAAGATGGATAAGTGGGTAAATTCATTTGAATTTTGGACTGAGAATTAAATACTAGTATACTTACTATCTGGTGTAAATTTGACTTTATCTTTTTCAATATCAAGGGTTATGACAGATTTAGTGGATTTTGTCTCTGTCTCTCCAAGGTCTACAAGCATGTCTGTGCTACCTGCTGATGATTTAATTTTACCAGGATGTAAAGCTGCTGTCAAATTGCAAACTTCCATATACCTTAATATTCAACATTTAATATTAATACATGAAACAACAAGAGGCCCAAAAGGGCCTGTGGAGCTCAACTGACTCTGACTGATGTTAAATGCTAAATATAAAAGCTGTAGGCCTTACAATTTCAGAGAAGATTTTTAAATTTGACTTCCCATATAAGTATATGTAGATATATGGGCCCCTGGGTGGGACCAAAAATGGCCTGGGGGTCTTTTTTGTACAAACCTGGTAAAGGGGACTTGAGCTGATGTTAAATGCCAAATACATGTATAAAAGCTTTAGGCCTACAGCTTCAGAGAAGATGTTTTTAAATCTGATTTCCCATATATGCATATGTAGATATATGGGCCCTTGGGGTGGGGCCAAAAATGGCCCAGGGGTCACCATTTGTACAAACCTGGTAAAGAGACTTGAGCTGATGTTAAATGCCAAATATGAAAGCTTTGGGCCCTACAGTTTCAGAGAAGAAGATTTTTAAATTTGATTTCCAATATATGCATATGTAGATATATGGACCCCTGGGGTTGGGTCAAAAATTACCCAGGGCCACCATTTGTACAAACCTGGTAAAAGAACTTGAGCTGATGTTAACTGCCAAATATGAAAGCTTTAGGCCCTACAGTTTCAGAGAAGAAGATTTTTAACTTGATTTCCAATATATACATATGCAGATATATGGACCCCTGGGGTGGGGCCAAAAATGGACTGGGGGCCACCATTTGTATAAACTTGGTAAAGGGGCTCAAGCTGATATTAACTGCCAAATATGAAAGCTTATGGCTTCATGGTTTCAGAGAAGAAGATTTTCAAAGTTGATATCCCATTATAAGCCATATATGCATATGCAGATATATGGACCCCTGGGGTGGGGCCAAAAATGGACTGGGGGCCACTATTTGTAAAAACTTGGTAAAAGAACTTGAGCTGATGTTAACTGCCAAATATGAAAGCTTATGGCTTCATGGTTTCAGAGAAGAAGATTTTCAAAGTTGATATCTTATTATAGGCCTTATTTGCACTTTTTGCGAAGTATGACTGAAAAACTATAAAAACGCGTAACCTAGTTTTTGACAGAATTTCAAGAAATGTACAACCTATGTGTTTAAGGGTGTCTAGAAGCCAAATATCACATCAGATTTTGCATATAACCTATGGTTTCAGAAAAGAAGCTTATTTTAGGGTTTTTTTGCATTCTAGGTCGCTGTGACCTACTTCTGGTTGCCATGGAAACCAATTGTACAAATTTTCATCTACTCCTTCTAGGGATCATTCCTGCAAAGTTTTGTTAAAATTGGCCCAGTAGTTTCAGAGTTTTTGTTGTAAACGGACGGAATGATGGATGCACGCATGCACGCATGTGCACATCATGCCATAAGCTCATCTGGCTTTAGCCAGTTGAGCTAAAAACTGCTCGGAGAATAACAAGTGGATTTCTTTATGAATAAATTAGAAACAAGTAATATAAAAATTAAATTATTTCATAATTACATACATGTATATGATCTTTTAAGTGCTCATGGTACAATAATTATAATTCCTGGTTTACAAACCTTTCGGTTGTGAAGTCTAGCAATTTAGCTTACAAGACCTTGTCTGCGAATGTTTTTTATTTAAAAAAATTTTGCCCAATCCTGTATGCAAGTGGGCCATGATAATATACAAAATAAATTTGTTTAATCTTTATAATCTTCATCACTCAATGCCCTTCCATACCAAATTTAGTTTAAAATTAACCAAGAAGATTCAGAGGAAAGATTAAAGTTTACAGATGCAAGACTGGAAGCATGCATACAAGTTTTTTCATGCCATAAGTTAAACCTGGTTTTGTCGCATGAGTTGAAATTGAACATGTTGAAAGAATATCACTACATCATTATAAATACATGTAATTCTTCTACTTTACCTTTGAATATCATTCTTGACTTTTTCATCACAACCATTTATATGTAATTTTGCTTCTACTAATGCCTAGTTATAAATACATATTGTATAAATGAACACAAATAATTTTATCTATGCATGCAGTAATACATTTAAGTCTAATGTCTTGTTTTCAATGAAAAAACAATATTGACTATTTTTCAGTGTCATTGTAACGTGACAGTGAATTGGGCAAGATTTAAACAGAAAATCTAATACACACAAATAATGTTTGATATTGTTCATTTTATTTTTATACTTGAGCTTAGTTATAGTGCAAATTCTTGATAACCCTAAAATATTTCTGTAGAAAATAAAATGTCGCTGCTATGGTAATTTTACAAACTGCTGAAAATTGTGATGTTTACACTGAAAGTTATGTTCTTGGTGAAATATAACATCATATACAACAAAAAAAGATCATGGGTTTTAACATAAAAATTTTCCAGTGTAAACAATTTACTTTGTGCAAGGATATTCTATAATTGCAGATGTGTATACCATAGAAATTGTCCATTATGCCTAGGCCAAAATAAATGAACAAAGTAATTGCTTTCATTAAACAAGAAGCCCAAAAGGGACTGTATAACTCAGCTTGCAATTGATTTTCAGATAGTCATGCCAGAAATAATCCAAAATATGCATCAACCAAAGATTTTTCACAATGCATATTTCAATTTTGGTGCAGTTTTTCTGCCCCTTTCTTACATGTACTTACACAATATAACAGATATTTGACATTTTCCTGAAGTATTTTCTGGCATCTGCATATATAATCTAATGTTTCTGTATACCAGTTCTGAAGATAACTTTGCACAGAGGTATTGATGTTGGTCAACTACAAAAAATATCAATGATCTAATGTATTATCATGGGCTAGTTTTGGTAAAGGATAGCAAAACTATAAATATTTTAAACCCAACAGTTTGGAAAACAAGAAACCAATCTCAGAATACAAGTTTAAGCTACTTTGTAAAATTTAAACAGAAGAAAAGCATATACTAGTATTATATAATTGAGTCCCTTTTAATTTTTATCTTTTTGTTCAACAATAAATAATTTACATAATTTACATAATAATTTAATATTCAGTTTTCATTGGAGAAAAAATCTTTTTTTTAATTCAACAGTAAATAATAAACTGTTGATTATTGTATTAAACAATTCTCATTACTTTTGATTTTTTAAAAAGCATTTTTAAATGACTGACAACTGTACATCATGTTGTTCATAATCTTTATACATTTATTTTCATGAAATGACAATAAGTAGCCTATAAAAAAATTTCAATATATTTATACATACAAGTATATCTTTATCAGTATTTATTTTATATATCAGTATATATTATATAAGTATATAATTAACACTCAAAACATCACTACATCTAATCTAAATTATCTGTAAAATAAGCATTATAAAGAGAGCAACAATATATAAATCTAAAATATTACCAGCATATCAATATATAGTTTGTCATAATACTGACCTTTTAACAGAAAGAATGGTAGGGAAAACATTTAACATCTGCATACACACAAATTTGGAAGATACTTGGCAAAATGGTTGGCCTTGACATTCAGCATTAGATTTTAATGACAATGTATATGAACTTTTTAAGAAGAAATTTAAACATGAGAGAAGTATGTTTCATTGTTTTTAACAGATCTTCAAAGCAAATATATTGTCAATTTGATTTCTGTTTTTGAATGAATGTTGACATCAAAAATCTATCAATATAAAATAATTCATAGACAAAAAAAATTAAATACATGTACATGTACTTTGTATTTTTTTACTTTGTATCCTTTGTTGTTTATTTTATTTCATTTTATTTTATTTTATTAATTAATTAATTAATCTATTTTTTTGGTCAAGGAATTTTAAGAATAAAAAAAATAAAATAAAATAAACTTAAAAAACCCCCAAAACAAACAAACAAACAAAAAACTCATGCAAAAAGTAACCTCCTAAACACTTGTCAAATTTTCTATAATCCAAAATACAACAAATGCCGCATTGAACATATAATACCATTAAAGCACATGGTACAAACCAAAATTCTGTTTTGTATTGAAATACATATACATTTTTTATATGTATCTTACCTGTGAGTTTGTACTATCTCCATGTTCCTTAGGCATTGATAACACTGTACATGGCTTTAAAAGATGTAAATTCTATATGATAGTTATTATTACTGATGACTAAATTTGAATTAAAAACATGGGCCTTAACGCACACCTGAGGATATGTTGAAAATCGTTTGCAAAGAACTGCCACAATACTTAATCAGAAATATCGAGTCACAGTTCATTTATAAATACATGCAGCTAATATGCATGTAGTAACTATTATAAACTATAGTACAAAGAATAATTTAAAAATCATTAACCATGTCAGAAAACTTATGCAACTATGTCCTTGAACTTTGAACCTGTGACCTTGAACCATATATCAAAATGATCATCCTATCAATCAATACCTACAACATTCTAATATACAGAATACAAAAAGTTAATAGTTCTCAAGATACCCGTAATTAACATTTCCATTTCAGTCTTCTAATGAAGATATGACATTGACCTCTGAACCCAGATCTTGAATCATATATTAAAAAATGATTGTCATATCAATACCTTAAATATTCAAATATAGTAGCCTATACAAAAAAAATAGTTTTCAAGATAATTAACAATTTCAGTCTTTTTATGCACTATGACCTTGACATTTGAGCCTATTACCTTGAACCATATATCAAAATGATTGTTGTAACAATATACCGACAATATTCTCATATACATGTACATGCATATACACAAATTATTGGTTTTCCAGATTTATTGACAAATACATGTATTTGACTTTTATCCATTTACTCATGAAGTGGCTTGCCAATTTTTAAATTTAAGCCCCATGGCTATCATGTGCAAATCTGAAACTAGATGACCAAAGAATTTTGTACATGAAATATCTCAGGTATACCCCTTGTACATTAAGTACAGAAACTTTAAAAGTTTTCTCAAGTTAAGAACTCATACAAAACTTAATCAGAAATATATCCATTAACTTTTCATTTATAAGTACCTTAAAAAATATGCATGAAGTAACTGTAGTGCAATCATTAATCAATTTCAGTATAATTATGCAGCTATGTCCTTGACTTTGAACATATATGACTTCAAACCATATATGATTGTCATGTCAATACCTACAATATTCTAATATACATGCCTATGCATGAAATTAATAGCTTTCAAGATATTTAATAATTTTAGTATTCCTATGTTGATATGACCTTGACCTTTCAACATATTACCTTGAACCATATATCAAAATGACCGTCATGTCAATACCTACAATATTCTAATATACATGCCTATACAAAAAGTTAATAGTTTTCAAGATAATTAGCAATTTATGTCTTCTTTTGCAGCTGTGACCTTGACCTTTGAACATATGACCTTGAACCATATATCAAAATAATCGTCTTGTCAATACCTACAATAGTCTAATATACATGCCTATACAAAAAGTTGATAGTTTTCAAGATAATTAGCAAATTAAGTCTTCTTTTGCAGCTGTGACCTTGACCTTTGAACATATGACCTTGAACTGTATATCAAAATGATTGTCATGTCAATACCTACAATATTCTAATATACATGCTTATACAAAAAGTTAATAGTTTTCAAGATAATTAGCAATTTAAGTCTTCTCTTGAAGCTGTGACCTTGACCTTTCAACATATGACCTTATACCATATATCAAAATGATCGTTGTCGCAATACCTACAATATTCTCATATACATGCCTAAACAAAAACTTAATAGTTTTCAAGCTAATTAGCAATTTGTATTCTTTTGCAGCTGTGACCTTGACCTTTGAACATATGACCTTGAACTGTATATCAAAATGATTGTCATGTCAATACCTACAATATTCTAATATACATGCTTATACAAAAAGTTAATAGTTTTCAAGATAATTAGCAATTTAAGTCTTCTTTTGAAGCTGTGACCTTGACCTTTCAGCATATGACCTTATACCATGTAACAAAATGATCATTGTCGCAGTACCTACAATATTCTAATATACATGCCTATACAAAAAGTTAATAGTTTTCAAGATAATTAGCAATTTAAGTCTTGTTTTACAGCTGTGACCTTGACCTTTGAACATATGACATTGAACCATATATCAAAATGATCGTTGTCGCAATACCTACAATATTCTAATATACATGCCTATACAAAAAGTTAATAGTTTTCAAGATAATTAGCAAATTAAGTCTTCTTTTGCAGCTGTGACCTTGACCTTTGAACATATGACCTTGAATCATATATCAAAATGATTGTCATGTCAATACCTACAATATTCTAATATACATGCCTATACAAAAAGTTAATAGTTTTCAAGATAATTAGCAAATTAAGTCTTCTTTTGCAGCTGTGACCTTGACCTTTCAACATATGACCTTGAACCATATATCAAAATGATCGTCATGTCAATACCTACAATATTCTGATATACATGCCTATACAAAAAGTTAATAATTTTCAAGATATAGTGATAAATCTATAATTTTTAGCAATTCCCCCCCTCAGTGCCTTACAATTTCCCCATTTTGAGCCCCATGGCTACCATTTGTGCAAATCTGAAAATAGATGACCTAAGGATGTTATAATTGAAATTACTAAGGTATATCTCTTGTAGATTCAGAGGAGAAGATTTTTTAAAGTTTTTCACTATTTTCCCCCTTATGGGGCCCCAAGGGGACATAACTCCTTCATTTGTGCAAATCTGAAAGGGCTTCACCCAGGCATGATGGTTACCAAGTTTCATTAAATTTGGCCCAGTGGTTTTGGAGGAGAAGATTAAAATGTAAAAAGTTTACGCACGACGCACGACGCACGACGATGGATAGCAATAGCTCATCTGAGCTTTCAGCTCAGGTGAGCTAAAAATCAAGTCGAATTTCAATAAAATTAAATGCAAACACAGCCAAATGATACACATGGTATTTAAAAACTGGGATGAAATATAACATCAACAAACAAGAGGCTTTTCTCATAGATGTAAGAATGACAGTGAAATATTTTCTATTCTACAAGATAAGAACTACCAAATTACTAATTTCCTGAAAGAAGTAGAAATCTAATATTTCTTTTACCAACTATGTACAAGGCATGACCAACACTTGGTAATATCTGGATTAACATTTTTAAGCAAAAAAAAGTTTCAAAGATAAAAACAGCATTGTTTGTCTTTTGTATTAAGAATGTGTTGATAATATACGTTATTGTTTAGAAAAATATTACCAACAAGACTGAAAAGACAACAAAACAAAGTTCAAAAATACATACTTCACTATTATAATAAATGACACACTTAAGAATAGGTTTTACAGTCTTGTGTATTGCACATCCCAAAAAATGTGTATCCATTAATTATGAAAATGAAATACAATTAAAACATACTATGAAAGTGTTAAAACCATTATTTATCACACTATCATGATTATTAGAAGCTGAATTACTGGTTAGTTTTAGTTAGTTTCAATATTAACCCAGATAATTCAGTTTAAATTTAAAAGCCTTGTCAAATCACATACTAGCAGAGGTTTTAATTTTAAAAATCCTATAATAAATACCTACCTCATTGTCAAGGTACTTCAAAATTCCTTTACTATACACATCAAGTTCTGGTTTAAAATTGCACAGTAGTTAAGAAAACAATTTTTTCTAGATCAGAAAAAGTATATCAAATTTTTTTTTCTTTCTTTTTTTGTTAATAATGTTCAAAACTTGGATACAAATATATTGTGTAAAGAAAATTCCAAGAAACGTTACTTGTATAGCAAACGTTACAATTATAAACAAACCAAATGAACAGTACATCACCATTTTTCATAACTGATATAAAGTGTCCACAAAATATTTTTAAAATTTACCTCATGATTTTCTAATAACATCATATAATTTTTCTTTCGAAATTATCTACAGTCTAACCTGCCTATAATCAACAACTGTGGTATCTTACAGTGACCACTATGACAATTTTACCAATTTTTTAACAGATTATCTCCCCTTTTGGAAAATAAAAAGCTTCATTAACAGTCAATTAATCCCATCTGTATCCCATTTTATATTTATGTGTATCTTTAAAATATATACAGTATAAAAACATAGGTCTTGACCATAAAATTTAAAATAAAGTCATTGGCAAATCAAAGACAGAAGTTAAACAATGGTTTATCGAATTAAACTGCTGGCCACTACATAAAAGATTATAAATTATAAAAAGCATTCATTCTTTTACATCTGGCATTCATATTATATAAAAATATACCTTTTTTGTTAAAACTAAGCAGTACGTGTACATGTATTGCAAGACAATAAAAATAAACTTTTCTGATTAATTAAAAACATAAAAAATTGAGCCAAAATTATTACACAAATTAAAAAAAGAATAAAAGCATTTGAAATTGATATAAGACTGGCAGTTTATTTACACACACCATTAATTATTAATTTTTACTGAAAAAATGTTGAGCAGTTTTACATTCCAATGGAAAAAATTTGACTCCTGATTTTTAGCAGTGACAATTATACACAGTAGTTGAAAAACAAGACCTAGTTCAGGTATGTTTCATCACTTTTTGAAGGGTTTAGATACAAAAATCAATAGTTTGTATCATGTCATATACCAGTATAGCTTATACACATAGAAACACATAAACTGGAAGTATATAGTTAAAATAATCAGTGGGTTAAGAAAGAAATGCACAGCAACCCATGGTTTTCATTTCATTCATCAGTTATATTGTCTATTGTCTGCTAGCTTTACAACATAAAACTATCAAAATAAAACTATGATTCAACAATGATACAACACCTACAACTGAATGGACTAATCCAGGAATTGTTTACCCTAAAGTGCATTATTATTTCAGCAATATACTTCCAGTTTATGTGTTTCTTTGTGTTACCATATTAAATACCCAGGATTTTAAAATGATCTGTATTTTATACTCTAGATAAAATGACATCTATCTTGATATTAATTAATTACAAAAAAATGAATATGCCATAACGGTATATGGCATGATACAAAACTTGAAAAACTAGTGCTACAACATACATGAACTAGATAGTAAATTTGTAACCACAATGGAGAGGTTTATAAAGATCATAGTGGGAAACATTACAGACAGACAACTGTTAGAAGACATTAGATAGTAGCAAGTTGAAAAACAAATTTAAAGGATATTACTCCAAATTATCAGAAGGTTGTGCAAGGAAACATATAATGTATTTCCTTTGATCTGTTTGACCTTTGACCGCTGACTCCTCTTGGTTGTTTTCCAGCAAGCAATAGTAGCAAGTAAGCTGTGTTTTAAGTTCACTTTCAAATACACTGAAAATATAAACTAAGTAAGAATAAATCTAAATTAAATTTATAAAAGTTTCATTCAAATTCTTATAGTTAATGTTATTTCCATTGTACTTTATCTCTATCTTTTTATGATCTTAAAATTTTGTACAATTATTTCAAAGTTTTTAAACATCTCTGAAACTTGTTGAAAATTATGGTCAAATTTGACAGAACATGCACGAAATGGTTGCTCAAATTAAACAAACTTGTTAACAATAGTTACTGAGAAGTAAAAAAAAAATTGTAAACCAAACAGGTGCTCAAAAACAAACCAACTAAGCATTTGGTCAATAATTTCAAGAACATTATCACAAAAGTATAGTAAACAGAAGTAATAGTCTTGTGTTCACATCCATGTCAGGAAATAGGTCCTCATCAATATCCAAGCAGTCAGTTTTGAATTGAAGGTTGCTCTGGCAAGTGGACTCACGAACTTCTTCAAGTGAGGTTTTGTCATAGTGGGATTTAAATCTAAGCAGAGACATGCTTCGATCTGTAAGGGGTCTTTACACGTCTCAATGAGGCCCTCAGGAGGATTTTATATTGATATTGTATGACAACATAAATTTACCTTACTTCAACAGATGCCATAGAGCCTTCATCACTATATATTGAACCTTTATTTAATCTATGAGATAGTAGTTTCCTTAAGTCAGTCTCAGCTGCTGCATATAAATTTGTTGATAAAACTGACATAATAAAATTGCCATTGACATTTTCAGAAACATCACTGGCAACACTATCTGTATCTGATTTATAATCTCTGAAAAAAGAAAACAAATTTTAATACACATATTTCAATTATGCCAGGGTAATAGATATTTTCTAATTAACAGTCAAAAGTTCAAAACAGTCTAAAAACCAGTAAATGCAATAAAAAAAAAGAATAAAAATCAAAACACCATTTTAAACACATCTAGATAAATCATGGGATGTCTAAGAGACAGATGTTTCTGTATCACAAACACATTAACCCCACCCCAACCTTTCAAAATATCTGAATTATTTTCCTACTGTAGAAAGAAATTGAACAGAAACAGAACAGAAACTCAGGTACATAACTACACTCCATAAGATAAATATCCTTTCAGTTTAAGAAAATTACGTATACAGTTTATGTTGAGTTGCAGATGTGAAATGTATAGAAAACAATTCAGTGGTTATGGTAAACCTCAATTATAACTTAGGCTTCCACGTTTACACGTGTAAACACTAAACATTAACAGATATAGGCTGTAAACGTTTACAAATTTTATAACCATGTACACGACACGTAACGTATTTAATTGATGAAAATTAAATCAGGATATGTTTCTAAGACTCACAGCTTGCACGAAACTATTTAGGGGTACCAGCAGCTTCTGTGACCTCAGACAGTTTTGTAGACAACAGGCGGTACAGTTAATAAATTCAGATCTTCTCTTGATTCCAACACAGTTGACAAGCCTATCTTTATTAACCATTGTTTGAAATCAAAACTTAAATCGGCTAACAAACAAATAGATCTATCTAAGAAGCATGTCGTCAAGAGAAAGCCTGTAGAGGATAATGTTCCAAGTATCCCGGCAACTTCGATTTCTACGCTTCCTACTTCCTACATGTGTATTATCTGATTCATATTTAAATTTTATGTTGTAACAGAGACGGTCATTTTTGATACAAGTTGTAAGTTAAGATTGAATATTTTCATTTATTGAAATATTTGAAATTTTGACGTTCCATGTACATAAGTTTTTGTTAACTAGGATTAAGTTACAATTTTAAAGTTTTTGAGAAAGTCCACAGGCATGCGCATGCATATCAATATTGTCTTGGGCAATGTAGCCATACCCTTTACATGGATCGATGTTAACTGTAATTTTTTTGTTTCAAACTATTGTTACAGAAGGTTTAAAAAATAAATGTATTTTAATTCAATAAAATTCCATGTTCATGAATGTATGACTGAAACGATATATTTTCTTTGATACAATCAATCGCGATGTTCCAAATCATGATGGCCGTGTAAACGGCATCGTTTCGTTTACTACTTGTTGTCATCTCCAGCTTTCGGGTACTATGATCAGGTGGCGTAACTCTAATCAGCAGTTTACCTTTGTCATTTAGAGTTGTCGTTACTGTCAGATAAAGTACTTGCTGATGATTTAACTTTACACTGATGTATAAGGGAGAGAGCCTTCTCTCTCTCTCTCTCTCTCTCTCTCTCTCTCTCTCAATCATTCTTTAAAATTTAAACACGGATTTAAGAGAGCAAACATTTCTCATTAAAATAAGAATTTACCGCCTAATTTTGATACATCTACTTTAATTGATATTAATGTTGATGAAAGAAACCTCATAATCCCTTATTGGTATAATGTAAATCTTGTTTGTATGTATGATTACTTAATGAAATAAAAACTGTTTAAACTAACCTCATAATATATAAAATCTGAATTATATATGTTTTATCAATGTTGTTGTGTAGTAGATTTATTTAATTACTTGATCTATTTAATTTAAAAAAAAAAACATATTTGCTTCAAAATAATCTTATAATAACCACTTATTGTATAAAAACTAATTTTTTTACACTATGAAATTGTTTAAAATAAAAAGACAAACTTTTATTATTTCACAGACTTTATTAATTTTTATATATTTATTGTTGAAATGCGGTGAAAATTTTATTATTTACTTTTCTTATGGAAACATGAAATTTTGGAAAATTTAGAAACAACAATATTTAGTAATTGTAATAGACCATTTTGTTAATTTATTGTAAACTGTTTACTGATTTTTCCCACGGTTTCCTTCTCACTTAGTGTATATTATTCAATCATGCATTCATTGATGATAAGATTTTGAATTAATTATTTCCGATCTTAACAGGTAAATCTGTTGACGGTTTGTTGAATGGAAATAACCAAACTGTTCCGCAAATGATCAACTTTGCTTATGAGTGTACTCAGTAATTTACTACATCAAAATCAGCACTTTGACACTTGCAATTAAGAAATATTTTATTAATTGTCATCAGTTTCTTATTACCGGTAGCTTTACAAGAGTCCAAACATTTTTTGAACTTATTTGCCAAAAAGGTTATTTATTTATTTATTTATTTATTTAATCATTATTTATTAATTAATTAATTAATTATTTATTTATTTTGTTTGTTTGTTTTATCTATTAACTTGTTTTCCCATATTCGAAAATTACTTTTTGAATTTTTTTTTTACCTTATTGGTGCATTTTCTTCGAACTTTGAAATTCTATTTCTTTATTTATTCCATTGTAAATTTATTTCCTTTTTATTTCTGTATGCTATAATCAATTTCAATAAATCAGTTATTCTTATTTGGTCAATTCTTTACTTTATTTATTTATTATTCAATTAGTACTGCTTTAATTATTTTTTTAACCTTACTGATAAATTACAATCCATTTTTTTTTCTTTTTTTTAAAAATCAATTTATACCATTGTAAAGTTATTTTCCATTTATTTTTATATGCGATAATTAATTTTTAATAAGTCACATATTTTTTATTTAGTAATTTCTTTACTGAATTCATTGTTAAGTTTATTTTTCATCATTTATCTATTAATTTTTAAATTATAATATTTACAATAGCTAATATTTTGTACTATGTGATCCCTTGTTAGACTCACTAGTTCATATCTTCATGACTTCAGTATAGAACGTGCAGTTATGTGACGTAACAACTAAGGTCGATGTGACGTAACAACTAAGGGCGTAGGAATACACAAAAATTTGTAAACAGATGTCAGGGATTTCTTGATCTATTTATAAAAACACATGTCAAAGCACGTGTTAATGTTTATACATAAACCTTCCAAAATATCGCGAGAACGCGATGTATTTGAGTTAATTATGCATATATTGCATTAAAATATGTTATAAACTTGGAACTTTTTTTTTGGTTTTTTTTATGTGGCCCGAAACAAGCACATATACAGGAGTCTGTAAAAAGCTATACAATGTAAGAAGGTTCAAAAATATGGTACATCATGATTTTATACATAGTTAATTATTATTTTACATGAGAATATGCCAAGAATTGTAAATATAAGAAATGACTTCGTGTTTGGTAACGTACATGAGGGTATGAACGATAGTGAAGCACGCGCAAATTAAGCATAATCTGCTTCGCAGATTATGCAATTTGCGCGTGCTTCACTATCGTTCATACCCTCATGTACGTTACCAAACACGAAGTCATTTCTTAAATAATAATAATAATAATAATTATGATTATTATTAGTTTTAAATTTTAAAATAGCTTTGACGCTACAAGAGATGTGTGCTAATTAAGAGGAGTTAAATTGGTACATGTGGTCGATTTTCATAAATTTTTGAATTGATTTTGAAGTAATTTAGCTTTTGAATTGCATATTGATATTTAGATGTCTAGTTAGATAAATATTTTCTCTCTACACATAGACATGCATAAATGCAATATTATTTTAAAATCTGGAGATATAGTTGTTTTAACAACAGATATATTTCAAATTTTAGCACATTTTAGTGAATACATACATATATTATTAGTGCACTTTACCTTGTAACTTTGAATGAATTTTGAAGTAATTTCTCATTGACCAAAAAATTCAAAAATAATATCGGAAGAATCGGAAGGAGAAGGCACACAATCAGGGCATAATTTAAAAATCTTTATCCATTACAAAGATATAAAATAAAAACCAACACGTCCCTATACATTTTATAGACCGTATTTAAGACTTCACCTACATAGGTAAATTTTTATGAAAAGCTATCACATGACTGCCATAGCTGGCTATGGTACACAATTACGGTTTTGTGTAAACGTGGAAGCCTTAATTATAACCCCCTGGATTTGATTGTCCATTCACTAAAACCAGATTTTATTCTATTTTCCATTTTAAATTTCAAACACATGGCATAGCAAATGTGTTTGAAAGTGCAGTCTCTCTGATTTGTCAAACATGACAGCATTACACAAGCAAAGTTTTTCAATTTAACAAATGCAAATGCATTTAATTTTATAAAAATACATTAAAAATAGGAACCAGTATCAATGTTATAGATATTCTAAAGAATGTCTATCCTCTTGTCTTGTAACTGAAGGTAAGTTTGTACTTGTTTCCATTATTAACTTTATTGTTAGTACCGCGAAAATAGGAGGGACCTTGAAAGCTTGGACTTTGATTGAAGCTAAAAACTTAAAAGCATATAAACATCTGTGGCTGAGTAGTATAATGACGAGTTCTATTTTGTTTGTCATGAAAGTGCAACTAAATAAAAATAACATTTCGGATAAAGTGAATACCTGTTTTGGTGATAAGAATATAAAGAATAAAATCGATCAACGTCTTTTGTTTCTTTGACATCGTTTTCATTAATTTTATCCACGTCGTCTGCCATTTTGCTTTTTTCCAATCTACATGGCGCTTGAACTGTCTTCACAATAAATATGGGAAACAGGTCCTCAACAAACATTATTCTGATAGGGACATTTAGCGCCATCTGTCATTTTACTGAAACACGTGTTAAATGTAAACAAAACTTTGAAATGTAAACTAATAGAAACTAATGCATTTGTAAACCGCATTCTGTTAAATTTGATACTTGCAGAATTTATCCAGTTTCTATTTTATAGTTATTCATGTTGTGGTAAGTTTTTGAATTTGAAAATTTACTCGCACGTGCAGACACCTGCACCGATAGCAGACGACAGAATTTCTATTGCCTATCTGATAGTTACAGGCTATGTCTTGGTCTGGAAGATTCTCTGATTTTACAGGATCGTACAACAGTTTAAGGAATTATAACCAGAACTCTTTTATCTATAATGGTCATAGTGGCTCTAATCATGGAAATTTCAACATAACGAAAATAGAAGATGCAAATACAGGGATTTCAAATATTGTAAGTCCCCAAAGTACCCCAATTAGCAAACAATAACCCTGTAATTTATAATTAGGCCTAATTATACATTTGAGGAGAAAAAAACTCTTTAAGAATACATAAATATCAAACCATTTATTTTAACTTTTAATTAATAATATAAAGTTTGATAAATTTATAATATCTGATGAATTTACTAGACCTTAAATATTCAAACTAAAGCATCACTAGAAAAAAGGGTATTTAATATCACAAACGTTGTCAGTGGAACTCAATGTATGATATATAATACTAGTAACCATTAAGAGACTCAAGTTACTAGTATTTCTCCATTCGGTATACAGTAGAGCTTATTTAGATGTATCACTGTATGCACATTTTTTGTCACAGTGCCTTAAAAAAAGAGCTAATTTAGTTACATATATTGAAGTTATATATGTATTTTGTTATTTTTTCAAATTTCAGAATATAGTTGGTATAGTCTTGTCAAAGGAAGCCCCAAAGTCAGTTTTCAGCAAAAAAAGTAAGCACAATATTTAGCAAAATTATCAAAAATGTTCTGCCTGTTAGCAGAAGTAACAACCAACTACTGTAGCAGCCATCTTTATTTAACGTTTATTGTTCCATAAAATAGGTGCCATAATATGGTAAAAAGCTACAAAAAATTACAAAAACAAAATAAATAACTAAATAAATAAATATACAAGCACTCTCGTAAAATAAAAAGGTTGACATTAATGCGAGTGTTTATGTTCACGAAAGAAAAGGTAGCTGTTCTATACTTAATATGCATAGCTAAACCGTGAATGTAGCATGTCCAGTAGAGGTCAAATTTGGCTGACCCTCAAAATAGCCCATGGCGTTTACAAATACATGTTTATAAGATGTAAAATATGCATAAAAATACAACCAATATAATACTCGTGTAACTATTTGCATGTGTGGAACACAAAATATATAATGAGAAGTTTGAAATAAAGGTATGCACATTACATTATGTAACTAATAACTTTCTGGCCACGTATATTAATTTCATATTAATTGAAAAATAAAAAATTATTAAAAAAAATATGTAAATACAATAAGCATAAAAACTTACACTGTGTGTTGACACAATTTTCAAACTTTATATGCATGTACATGTAGTTGCACATTTATGGAACACAAATATGGAAAACGTCCTTACACTCGTGGAGCACCAGTCTGAGTAAAAAAAACTTGGGAACAAACAAGAACGGTAATTAGATGACAAGATGTTAACAAGAAAGAATGATAATTCAAAAAAAAAAAAAAAAAAATCAAAACTGACATATGATCAGAGCAAAAAAGATAACTACTTTTGTTTATTGTAGTCGGTTATTTCACCATTTTGATAAAAAATGTTTTGTACTTTTTTAAAAATAGTATATCGTTAGGCACTTACATGCTTGAAACCTTCACAATATCATTCAAAACCTTGTCATGTTGATGTTTACTGTGGCATGTGGTACAGTAAATGTATTACTACATATAAATTTATGTTTCATTTTGGGATTTATGCCTGCTAAAGTACTTTTTGAACAGGATACTGGTCTGTCAGGACCAGTTCTTTTAAAGAACTTTGAATTTCATGACAGTGTGAAAATAGTAAACATGAAGTGATAATTTGCATATTTTCAATTATTTTTGGTTTTTTAATATACTTTACGGTAATTTTATACATCAAATTTGTTAATTTTTACAGATCCAGGAACAGAAAGATACCTGCTGAATTTTGTTGTAAGAGATTCTCCAGCATACTTTGCAAGTTTAACATGCTGGGGAAGTGAATTGTTTGTGAAAGATTTGGCTTCAAATTTTAGTGTTGGTGATATAGGTATGATTGAAAGAATTATATTTTATTTCAAAAATTTATTAATTTGAGAGGTACATTTTTGTTAAATTATGCCATTGAATTTGATATGTCATTAGCTACAAATATAACTGTAGAATTTATCCCTTAAACAAAATGAGCAGTTAGGGTTTTCACTTTCTTTACTCAGGAATATTTTTTTAAGGTTTCATCATAAGTTCTCATATGTTTTTTTATTTAACAAATGTTTTGTTATTTGTAAAAGAAAAGTTTCTTTCATTTTCAAGTACCGGGTATTTGTCAAGATTCAAGACCAAACATAATTTCCACTTTCAGACCTGGTCCCAGTTTCATAATCATTCACTCAATTGAGTGTACACTCAACTTAAATTTAGGGAATATTTCAATGTAAATTTTTAAGACATTACTCGGTCAAAGTTGAATATCTAATGTAATATTTAAATTGTTTAGTGTAGATTTGTTGAAAAAAAAGAAATATTGTCTCATAAAACTTAAATTTTTAAAATATTGATATGAGAAAAATGGGAATATTTGAGACAAATGTACACCAAGTGAGTGAATGATTGTGAAACTGGGTCCGGGATAAATATTCTGCCAACTGAGCTTCTTTTATTTAATTCAGTACATTTATATATATTTCAAAATAAAAGGGCAAAAAAGTGTGTGTGTGTGTGTGTGTGTGTGTGTGTGTGAGAGAGAGAGAGAGAGAGAGAGAGAGAGAGAGAGAGAGAGAGAGAGAGAGACTTTTATAGTTAGAAAGAAGCTTTTGTAGTCAAGTTAGTGCAGAAACTGAAATAAAGAAGGTAGTAAAACATGATGATGATGATGATGATACTACAAAAATTATTTATTTTAAATTGGATAGATGTAATTTTCTTGAATACTCGTTTTTTATTGATTGATTTTGGAAAAAAAAAATGCTTTTAGAATCAATAAACCACAAACCTTTCAATATAGTCCTTATAAATATGCACATGTTTTTGAGGAGATTGGTTTTCGTCTCAATGTACAACGTAACATATGCCATTACGAGAAAAATGTTGAGTGGCAAAATTGGGTATACAAGAAGCAGTAGCATATCACACATTTCTTTTTTTATGGTAAATTATGTGGTACTGTGTGAAAGCATGATAACTTTATTGGAATAGCATGAGTTGGTATGGATTTTCTGTGGAGTGAACAAGGGTTGTTATAATGCTGTAAAACACTGTTACAACATAACAGTACTGCTTTAGTCATGTTGGTCACATGGGAATGATTTTGCATCATTTTAGGTGGAGTATGCAGCATAAGGATGCCATAACCACTTGTTCATTTCATTGATAGAAATGCACATTATTTTATGCTGTTGAAATACCATAACATAAAAAGAACATATACAGACTTAAATACATTTGAATACTAGTACCACTTATGAAAGTTCAGATATTGCACTCTCATCATTTATTTATTAATTTTTTTAATCTTTTTTCACCTAGAAGTTTTTAGGGTGTTTTGATACAACTTATTCACCAAATTTCCAGTATGAACATTTTTGTACATGCACTGAAATGAAAAATTTTACATTTAAACCTGATTTTTCCTTCTCTCATTTTCAAGTCCTCATTACAAACGCTCAAGTACAATCAAAATCACCAGATGGCAATGAAGAACGATACAGACCATGGACACCAGTGTAAGCATTCAATGGATAATATTTTAATACTGTTCAAATTTCATAATTACACAATTACTTATTGGCAAGTTTGAAAAAGAAAAGATTTACTTATATATTTCAGCTTTCGGAATATTTTTTCATATTCTGTAATCACTGAAGTGAAAACATTTTAACATTTACATGTAGTACATGCCCCCTTATTGTTTAGTAACCAAGACAAAAAAAATACTAAGCTAATGATGTTTCAACATATTGATTTAATAATGAAAACTACATGTATGTAATATAATAAAATAAAAATAAGGAGAAATTTAATTTTCTAATTTTTCTTTTATTTAATTTTTACAGACCATTTCACTTCAGTATCAGCGAAAATCATTCAAATGTTAGCCTATTTAGTGGTCCAGATGGAGAAATAGAAAATTATAAGAGTTTGTTACAAGTTCCAACCAAAGCCAACAATGATTATTACACTCTAGATGATGTTATTGCAAATGGACAGAATCTCCATGGAGAGCATATCAATCTTCTAGCTGTTGTCAAAAAAGTTAAATGGTTTCTTTTATAAAATGTGCATGTTATTATTTCATCTCTTGCTAAATATTCTTTTTACCGTTACTTTTTATCAGCATGATTGATTCAAGCACCATTATGTAGCATTAGTTTCTTTATTCGTTTATTTGGTTTTAAGTATCAAATAATTTTCTATATGATATAAAATTTTCTCAAATGCCAGTTTAGAGAAATTCTACTGATTTTTTTTTACTTTATCAAATAAATATCTGCTTAGGGTTTTTATTTGCAGTTGTGTTTTCTTTGAAACTGACCTTGTGAATAAAAAATAAAATAAATATGTAATTATATAAATATGAAACCCATTACATATCTCTGATGTAATGCACCATGCAGGTTGTGTTATAAAACTCTTATTTTAACAAATGGATATTTTTTGCATGAATTATAGATTAAAATTTTTGGAGTATACTACTCGAAGTCATGAAATAATATTTGTTGCTAGTGAATCAGGCAATGTGATTTCAGAAAACAATCATTCCCATACAGTTTTACCATACACAAATTTTGTCATGCGAACAACATGCATTTACAATTTATTAATACAAGGCATTACTAGAAACTGCCATCAGATGATGACACTAAAAATACAAAATAATGTTTTTAAGTAAAGAATAAAAAAATATATTCTCTACATCCCTCATTGCTGAACAGAACGTTACAATATTAATGATTTTAAATGAGACAGGTCACATTTTGCATGACTTAATTTAATAAACATTTATTTTTATGCATATTGTCTGTTTATGTTTTCATGCCTCTTGTTAAATATGTCACAATACAAGGCATTGATTTTGCAGATTGGCCTAGCTAAAGATATAACAACAAAGAATGGAAAACAGACAAAGAGATGTGAATTGAAGCTAATGGATGAAACATGTCCATCTTTTGCTCTGATCTTGTAAGCATATCATAATACAGCTCTTATTTTAATGTTATTTAATAATTTTATAAGTTCAGTTTTTTGAGAAAAATATGTTTTATATCTTAGTGAAAACATCAGGCAATAACACCATAAAAATTTTGAAATAAACTATTTCAGAATTAAGTATCTTTGTTTTATATAACTGATACAGCACTGATAAGCCAAAATTTAACACACAGAAATAACACATTAAAATACATGTACATATTTTTATTATAACAATGATGTTGAATAAAGCAAATACAGAGACTACATAAATTTAATATATCTTTAGGTTGTTCTTTCCATGTAACCATTTATTTTTTTTTAAAAGCAAACAAATTTTTTTAACTTTGTAGATGGGATGAAGAAATGATTCACACAGCTTTAACCTGGTCACCTCTGGAAACGGGTACATTGTATATATACTCATTTATTTCCATATTTGATAAAATGTCTGTTTTAAGATACAGATTCAACATGGATTCATTTCTTAATATGATACTATAGCAGAGGCTAAGTTCTCCATGTTTGAACTATCTAGTTTCAGAAACTTTCTAATGGAAGCTTGATATAAAATGTCTGAATACCAGTTAGTGAACTCTTATTTTTATTTTACTAATACTGTGATCTTACCATTTTTGTGTGGCCTGAAAAGACGACATATAGGGGTTACTTTTGTCGGCAGTGTCAGTGTCCCCTGTTTTGTCTGGAGCATAACTTTGTCATCTTTAGTTCAGTCCACACCAAACTTGGTTTGAATGTTTTGAGTTATTCTCATTATATTATTTTTGCTTGTAAGAGGCATAACTCTTTCATTTTTTTAATAATCCTCACCAAATTTTGACATGATAAACATCTTTTAATACTTTAACACATATCACACGGGTTTTTGTATATGGTCATTTTTAAAAGAGTTATTGCCCTTCACATAAAATTCTGTTTGAAATTTTTGTCCATTTCTCTGATTGCTTGTCCGGAGGTTGACTTTGTCATTTTCAGTTCAGTTGATACCATATTTGGTATGTATGTGTCTTGCAGTGAGACAAAGTGCAGAGTTAAAAAACTATAACTCTACATTGGGAAATTTTAGAGTTATTCCCCTTATATTATTTTTGCTTGTAATGGGCATAACTCCTTCACTTTTCAAGTAATCTTCCCCAAATTTTGACATGATAAACATCTTTTAATACTTTAACACATATTTTGCAGGTTTTTGCATATGGTCATTTTTTGAGAGAGTTATAGCCCTTCATATAAAGTTTTGTCTGAAATTTTTGTGCAGTTCTCTTATTGCTTGTCCGGAGCATAACCCTAGCCTTTGCTTGTTTAATGTTTAAACTTATTTACTTTCAGTTTAACAGTTTAATTGCAATTACAATTTAAAACTACATGTAGTTTTGTGTGTAAAAACAGTGCTTATAAATGTGAAACAAAGAACTAATTAACAGTTTTACTGTTGACTCCAATGTTTTGTCTGGTGACACAACCAATTTGCAGAGTCTTAATGTATTAATGTAAATAATTCAGGTCAAAGTTTGAACCTTAGACTTACCAGTTTCTTGATTTACAGTAAAGTGATTTTAGCTACCTTAGGGAGCCTATAAAATAAGCTTTTATAACTTTCAAATGACATAGTTAAAGAAGAAATTTGATGGCTTGCTAAACAGATTTTCTTTTCGTCTGGCTGTATCAATAAGTGATTCTAGTTCCATTGCAGTTGTATTTATTGCTGATGTTAGAGTGTCATATGATGATTTCCGTAAGACAATGACAGCAACAGCTGACTCAAAGACCATTATAACAGTAAATCCAGGTAAAAGTGAAGATCAGTAATGATCTTTTACCATACATGTGTGAACAAATTTTAGGTCCTTTATATATTTCTTTGTAAATTTGTTTCATTACATTAGAAAACCATTGTTTCACATCAATACCTGTCTTTAATGCTGTTGATGTAAAAAGGTATCTTTTCTAGCTCCAATAACTGATAAAAACATTTTTAGCTCACCTGAACGAAAGGTCATGTGAGCTTATGGCATGGCGCAGCGTGTGTATGTGCGTGTGTGCGTTTACTGTTAACACCTATTTTCGAATTCTCCTCCAAAACTGCCTGACAGATTTCAATGATACTTGGTCAGAAGCATATATGGGCCGGTGCAATTCAGATTTGTTCATGGCATTGCCATGGCTACCAAAACTAGGTCAAGGTGACCTAGGGGTCCAAAAATCTTTAAAAATTTTCTTCTCTAAAACTGATGATGAGAGAAAAAATCTGATGTGATATTTGGCTTCTCTAGGGTCTTGAGCCTATAGTTTGTTCATTTCGTGATATTTGGTCGAAAAATGGGTTACGCGTTTTTGCGTTTAATTTTAAACATTTCGTAAAATGGTTAAAATTGTTATAACTTGACTATTTGAACAGATTTTGACATGGGGTTTTCAGTTTTGACTTTTTCTTGAAATGACCTTTAAAATAGGGTCAAGGTCTCAAATCAAGGTCATGACCTAATTTGTGATTTATGAAGTATTAGGCAATTTTCTTGCAAATTTTAAGAGATATATGAATTCAAAACATTGTTAAAATGTTCCCCATGACAAAATTTAAAAAGGTACCAAGTTTCCTAACTATATGATAATCCATGTAGGAGTTGTTGCCCCTGAAATGTTATTTTTGCCTTATGAATACTAAAACTGGGCATTAGCTTGAGAACTATAAGCTTTTTATATAGGCATGTATATTAGAATATTGTAGGTATTGATATGACAATTATTTAGATATATGGTTCAAGGTCATATGTTCAAAGGTCAAGGTCATAGCTGCATACGTGTACTGAAATTGTGAATTATCTTGAAAACTGTTAACTTTTTGTGTAGGCATGTACATGTATATTAAAATATTGTAGGTATTGTCATGACGATCATTTTGATATATGGTTCAAGGTCATCTATTGAAAGGTCCAGGTAACAGCTGCAATAAAGACTTAAATTGCTAATTATCTTGAAAACTATTAACTTTTTGTATAGGCATGTATATTAGAATATTGTAGGTATTAACATGACATTCACTTTGGTATATGGTTCAAGGTCATATGTTGAAAGGTCTAGGTCACAGTTGCAAAAGAAAACTTAAATTGCTAATTATCTTTTAAACTATTATCTTTTTGTATAGGCATGTATACATGTATTAGAATATTGTAGGTATTGCGACAACGGTCATTTTGATATATGGTACAAGGTCATATGTTGAAAGGTCCAGGTCACAGTTGCAAAAGAAGACTTAAATTGCTAATTATCTGGAAAACTATAAACTTATTGTATAGGCATGTATATTAGAATTTTATAGGTATTGACATGATGATCATTTTGATACATGGTTCAAGGTCACATGTTCAAAGGTCAAGGTCATAGCTGTACAAGAAGACTGAAATTGTAAATTATCTTGAAAACCATTAACATTTTGTACAAGTATGTTTATTAGAAAATTGTAGGTATTGATATTAAGACCATTTTGATATAAGGTTCAAGTTCACATGTTCAAAGGTCAAAATCATGGCTACATAACCATATGGTTAATGATTTGGAAATTATTCATTGTACTATAGTTAAATCGTGCATATGAGCTATTTATAAATGAAATGTGACTAGACATTTCTGATTAATTATTGCAGGATTTTCCAAACTTGAGGAATTTTATGAACTTTTTGTAATTAAGTTCTTTGTAAGTTTGGATATTTCCTCAGGTGAGGGTTAAGGCCCTTGGGCCTCTTGTTTCCTTTACCTCCTTTCTTCAGCTGATTGGTTTAGTAGTGGATACAGAATCCTAGATGTTACAAATATTTAGCATATATCAATGTAATATAATTATCCTGTATATAGTAACAATAGTGATGATTTGTAAATTTTATCAAATTTATAATACCGGTAATTCAGAAAATACATAGATGATTTATTGCCATAATTTTTAGATGTTTAAACAATAATGATTACATATGATTTCTTTCTTTTGTTATATTTACATATACTTACAAATGTCATAGAAGTTGTCAAACATTACAATACTGACATAATATACTACTGGTTAATAATTTTCTCCTTTCATCTGGTTTTTAGATACACTAGAAGCTCATGGTTTGTATCAGTTTGCTCACTCAGATGCAGTATTAATGGAAGATGACATACTCTCTTCCGAAAGATTAGATCCAAGCTGTAAGATTATTTTAAAACATTACTTAGCAACATAGAACAGCAAATAGTTTGTATTAATTACATAGAAATGGTTTTAGTTTTCATAATCAGTGATTTGTTCAGATCGATACACTGATTAGTCTTCTATACTATTTGAATATTGTCTTGGCATTGTTTCAAGGACTTTATATGTTGTTGCTAGTTTAGAAAATTGCATATGTTATTAATTTTTTGGATGAATTGACAATGTACAGTGCAAATTTAATAAGATATATGGGAAATGTACATGTATGGTTAATTCATTGCCCTCAAAATGAGGCTGGAAACTAATGGAAAGCTACTGTAAAACTAAAAAAAAATCCTGAAAATCAAGCACCTCATCATATTTTCTGTTTTTGAAATCACTTTAGAAGAATAAATCTCCTAACTTGTTATTAATATACAACACCTAATTTGTGCGGCTAATGCATAGATTTTACCCGTATGTGAAATATAAGTGCTAAGTACAAGATTTGCCCCGGTTTCACAATCATTCTTTAACTAGTCTAAGATTTTTCGTGACTAAAATCCAGGAAATTTGATATCTTTATAATTTATTCAATTGTTAAGATACATGTATTCAGAAAATTAAGGTGTAATTTTGAAGATCATTTGAAGCTTATAATTTCTGTATTTAGATTTGACCAAAAATTGCCTATTTTAGTTAATGAATGCTTGTTAATGTGAAACCATGGCTAGGTCAAGGAATCTGCATTCTAAAATACAAGATAATTTGTATTTATTAAAATTTTCGGTAGTTGCATGAAGTGAAAGTAGATTTCTGATGATTGTCTGAGGCCCGTTCAAGATACACAATGTACGCTTGCGCAATGATTTCAAGCCGTTCAGGAATGACTGTATGCGCAAGCGCAAGCGTGCGACCGCTATCAATATTTTAAGGTTGTTCGCCTTAAAGTCAAGATGTAAGAAATAGCTTTAATAAATTCTGAAACAAGCATGCATTTCAATTTATATTTCAGTCCAAGGGTATGGTTTCTTTCTAGAAGGAATTTGAATGATATGATTAGTTAAAACTTATGTGCAGTTGCCCGATTTAAATTTTGACATTATCTCTCCAGCCAAGTGTCAGAGTCTAAATCTAAGGGAGGTTATTTTTAAAACATCTAGATGATTATGACGAGTTACAATGTAACCAGTAAACAACATTACAACCAACCAACACATAGTCCACCAAAAACTGGAACATTGTATGCCAATTCTCATGCTTGGGGTATGACATGTACTCTTCTATACTTTGTACACATGCTAGCATATTACTGCAAAATAGCAGCCTATGAAATTACATTTAGAAGTACATGATTATTTGTACATACTTTTATTTCTTTTCAGTAGAAACAATTACAGATGTATATAATATAGCTGAAATAAAGCATTTACAACAAGAACTTGGATCTCAGTTTAAGCCAACACAATATGGAATATCATATGCATTCATTACTCAGTTTGACATAGATACAGATGATGTTAGTCATATTTTGAGATATAGATGGTAAATATTACATTAAGTTCATGTATATACATCTATACCTGTGTATAAGACCATTAAAGAAAACAGAGACAAGTGGTTATTTGTAAGCAAGTCATTTTTATAGTTTCATTCATATTTTGTTCAAAATATGAAACAGAGGGTCTTTAACACTGGTCTTTATATACAATTGATCTTAGAGATGGTCCATAAAACATGTTTATTTTAGTTTTAAGGCATTGTGATACACATACATATTTTTAAGAAAATTGATTTGGAAATTTGAAGGCAATAAATTTGTATGCTGATTACCCAATTACATGTATATGAACATCATGTGACAGACTTCATTGGTAAACATATCTCAATGCATTTGTAATTGTAACATTAACTTTCATATCACTTATATTCATTGGTAGATGTCTACATCTCTATTCAAGGTTGCTGTTGCAATTTTATCTGTACAATGTATTTAGTAGCATTAGACAAATATTATTAACCCTTCATGAAATCTAGTTGATATTTAAACATTTACAGTAATCAAGGTTGACATTAATTTTCAGTCAGAAGTGTAGACAGTTAGTGTTTGAAGACAAGGGATATATGTGCACCAATCCAGACTGTACACAAGGAGCTATCTATATGTTTGATCCAGTTCTAGATGCTTCAATGTACACTACAGAATATTCTATCTCTTTATCTATATCTGACCATACAGGATCTATTATGCCATGCCATTTAGATCCATCAATAGCTGAGCAAATTCTAGGAGTAAAGGTAAAACATCAATAAGTAAAACATCATTGGTGAGGCCATATGCAAGATGAACTCTTCGTCCATAAATAAATATATAGTGGTACAGTTTTGAAGTTTGTTCTGTAGGCAAGACTTGAAATGGAAATATGGTCTTGTTACATTGGTGTCTACTCTCTTACCAGTTGCCAAAGATCTCTGCTATTCTTTACTGTTAGCTCTTGCTTGTGACATAACTTCAAGATTTATATTGATATGAAATGAGCAAAATTGTTGTTATGTCATTCCCCAATACAAAATAAAAATATCCTAAAACTATTAATATCATATTTATGTCCTACCATTTTTGCTCATTGTTACAAGTTAACAAAACTGGATCTTATTGTTTCAATTTCTAGCAAATCATCGTTCGATTGTAAGCATTTCAAAATGTGCTGACTACATTCTTAAACTAGACATTGAGGTCATAGTGGCCATGTGCTTAAAGGTACTAGTCTTTAAATTAAAGGCAACTTCACTGTATCAGACTCAAGTGGATTTTTTCTTTGAAGTAGATCTTCAGTGGTTGGTCTGGTTTCAGTATAATGGACTAAAGGTTTGTGATGTAGAATGTGAGCAATTTTATTCGCCAATTCAAGTGAACTAGTATGGAACAGATCAGAAACACATGTACAAAACCTGACAACTACAGGAACTGTAGTTTAAGTTGATGCTTAAACTAGAAATATGTCAGGCTGACATGGTGCCCCCGCGCTGTTTTTGTCACTGTTGTTACTTACTTCAGTAGGGTACACTACACATAAAAGGCTGTGCATTGTTGTTATGATTTGTGGGCAATGGATGTATTGTTGGATTACAGGTTATATACAACCATACCAGTTCTAGTGATGGAGAAAAATCCTAGAATATGTGGATAGAACCACCAACTTTCTGGAGTTACTGGCAGTTGTCTTAAACTAAGATGTAGAAGTCTCATAGCAATAATCTAATTCGTTTGAGATGGATTTGAACTTGTAATCTATGAGATGAGAAGTTATTTTGATCATTTAAGATGCAGTGATCTAGACTGCTTGACTAATGAGGTTCCTGTAAGGTTTGTCAGGATGAGAACTTAATGGTAAACCAAAGTTCATGTTCCTGATGGGTATACAGATTCCAGTTTGTGTTACATGCATTGGTAAGCTGTATGGGTTATAAAACTGGTTAAACCTTCAATTATTTGTACATTGCTTGAATGCAGATTGTTACATTTTTCATCATGTGGCATGCTGTATTGAAACTTTGTACTTATGATATGTTTATTTATGTGATGTCACAAGTTTTATGCACATATTTCTTTGCAATGTCAGATATACAAGGCAAAGGTCATGGTGAAGAAAAAGCTGTTCAATATATTGATCAGTTTTGATGTCAAATTGATGGAAATGGAATATAAAAGTAATTCACACTCATTTTTATAGTGCTTGATATTAATCAAACAGTGATGGAATTTTTGAAAAGGACAACATGTTTGACAGTGGCACATATATAATTTGTAAAAAAAAAAAAAAAAATTACAAATCAACTGATTTTTCATTTAATTGAAGAGAGGAGAGTCTATTTAATTTACTGAAATGACAATGAATATTTTTAAATATCTTCATAATATGACATTAATGATTTCATTAATAAAAATGAAAAGAAATACCTAGTTGGATATTGACAGGTGCTGAATGTTGTGATCAGAATAGTAGGTTCCAAACTGTCTGACTTCATGGTGTGAAGGTATGTTAGGAAATATTAAATCTAGTTGCGTTACATACAGTGTTGTGGAATTCTCAATGATCTGGTCAAAATTCTTGGATTTGAAGAAAGTTTTAAGTGTTGCATATGCAGTTGGAAAGTTTGTTTTATCAATGTTGAAGTCACCAAGAATAAGGCAATTTTGCAGTGGATATAAGCTTAGATATTGAATTAAGTTTTCGATGAAGGTTGTTATCTTCCCTGATGGTGATCTATACAGTACAATGATTTGTAATGGCCTGATGCAGTCAAGTTAAAAATGCAAAAGTTCCATACAACTACACCATGTTTGTGTTCTTTTTTCAAGTACTTTTAATGGTTGTTTAAAATAGATTGCCAGTCCATGACAGTTTGTTGAGTGATCTGTTGGCAGGAGCACAGAATCACAGCCTGGGATATTGTACACATTCTGTTCAGCTAGCGAGAGATGAGTTTCTGATAAGCAAATGATATTTGCACTCAGCAGTACAGGATCATGCAAAATGTCTTGAAAATGCAGTTTGACTGAACGTGCATTTAAATAAGTTATTTGAAAATTCATGTCAGTTTGAATATTTGCAAATGGATTTTGAATAGCCATAGTAGTTTGCATACATTGCATTTCTGTTTCCACAAGTTTACTACTCTTAATTTTGGTGCTGTCAAATTTTAGTATATGAAGGCCCTCCAAAGTTTTAACTCTACTAAGAGCTACATATGCTTGTCCATCACGCAGTGTGTCTTCAAATGAAACAAAAATTGCATTCACAGTTTGTCCCTGTACTTTGTGTATAGTGCTTGCCCAGCATAATCTGAGTAGAAACTGTGATCTGTGTATTTGCAAGTTTTGCTTGGATTTTGATAGTGAAAATTTGGCATCAATGGGAGTTATTGCAGTCACTGAAGAATCATATGCAGATAAGTCAAATTTTGTTTGCTGTCAAGCCTCTATTCCAACTGTATTGATATCAAATTGAATCAGGATGGCAAGAGGTTCGTTTTCTTTTGAAAAAATGAAGTCAATTATTGTTCCTTGAGCACCATTACCCAGACCGTCTGCTACATTCAGATTTCTTATAAGCATTATTCTTGCAGTTTGGGCAAGATGTAGTTTTTGGTAATCCTCCAGTGAATTTGGCATCAGTAGGTATTGGTTTTCCCTTTAATGTTTCTGGAATATTGTCTGTAGCTTCGATTGTGATGATGTTTGCTTGTAAGTCATTTAACATTTTTGTGTTGTGTTGGTCCACTTTTCTGTTCCAAGCATAAACATGAAGTGTTTCAGGATTGTAAAATGTGTTGGCTGTATTGTCTAAACATCTTGTTTGCAACAGCTGAATATCATTTTCAGTAAGAGAAGCAGTTCTGGACTCTGTTTAGAAAATGTGAGAAGTTTGCATCAGTTCTTTGTCTCATTATTTCTGTGAAAATGAAAATCTTGAATTGATCACACAAATATAATGAGAGGCTTGCATAGATGTCTGATGGCCGTTGAAACACAAATTTTTGTCCAACAGGTGGCAGCTGGTATAAATCGCCCAGTGCTAAAATACTCATACCGCCAAAGTCATAATCACTCTGAAAGATTTCTTCCAACCTGCTGTGTATTTGAAGTAAAAGGTCACTCCTTACCATTGACACTTCAACAATTATGAGAACTCTCACATTGCACATTTGATTCTTTAGTGTTTCTTTTTTTTTTTGTCTGCGAGCTTTGAGTGGTAGAGTGGCAGAGTGTATAGCGACACCCTGCGTATTATGAGCAGCTGTTCCATTTGGTGCTAGTAACAATGCTTTTGGTGATGAAGGGTCATCACCTTCCTTACGTAAAGTTTTGTGAATAATTTGGTACACTGCATTGATGAAATGAGATTTTCCTGTCCCTGCACCTCCAGAAACAATGATATGGAATGGTTCTGGAGATTTACCAGTTTTTTTACTCTGCACAATAGCAATGCAGTAGACAAAGATTATCTGAAACAGTTGTCTTTGATTGTCATTCAATGTTTGTACATGATTTCTGTATTCATCATCAGCCCATATATTACACGGAGATGTCAAGGTAGGAATTGGTTAGAAATTTACTTCTGGTACAGCTAATTCTACAGCTCAGAAAATATGTCCCAGACAAGCATTTTTCCAAGACATGACCTACATTTTGACCTCGAGGTGACAAACCTCATTTTTGCACGCCGCCCAATGTTGTTACACATACATACCAAGTTTGAACTCAATACATTCAACGGTTCAGGAAATATGTCCTGGACAAGCAGTTTGTGACATACGGACGGAAGGACGGACAAGGGTTACTCTTAATGCCAACCACAACTTCGTTGCGGGGGCATTATTAACTTCTCTTTTAACAAATACTTCATTACGTGTAGCTGAATACGTGCTTATTTGACGAGAAACAACATTGAATTTCAAATAAAAGCTTATTGGCTATCATACATAATATTTTTTTGCAGTTCTTCATGTATGTATATATATATATATATATATATATATATATATATATATATATATATATATATATATAGCTTATGCCTCATATCTAGATTTCATTTCTTGAAGGCTGAAGAATTTAAACATCTTGGAACAGATAAGAAAACTTATGTTAAATGGAGTTATTTGCTGGAGAGATGGAAGATATACTTTAAGGTAACATAACTTTATATATTTAACAAAAAATATCAACAATCACTTTGGAAACACTGTACTCCATTTTTAACTGATGTTCATTTTTAACCAGACTTTCTTAATGGTGTGCAACATTTTTTTAACAACCTACCAGTATACAAAGGAATAGTATTATTAATCCTTTCAAAAATATTTTAATTGGTTAAAAGCAATCAGTTTAGAATAGAAAGCACATGCTTTAGCTAATATGAATGTTAAGTTCTTTGCCAAGCTCTCAGCAGTTAGAAATGAAAGACAGGGGTCCTTTGGAGGAGACCTTAAAAATGTATGTCCTGTGTCAAGGCAGGCATGGCATGCTAAAGAACTCCCTGGAAATTGTCCAAAGTGCACTGCGTATGTAAAAGTTTCTGCCTCTTCACCTATAGCGAGTGACATCTCGAAATATTAGTAAAATATTCTTAACTGGGATGTAAAACCATTAAATCAATTATATAATAAGAATAAAAACAAACGTTTTTAATAAGGCATTTGTAAGTACATGTACTGCATTGTCAGAGTATTTACATGATACTAGTAATTATTGAATCACTTTAAATTTTGATATTTTTTTCTATATTTATCATAGATGTTTCAGTTTAATGGTGAGAAAGACAGAACATCATTCAGAATCATGTCTATTGATGATCCAAATTCATAGAAGAAACAAGTAAAGATAAATGACAATCATAGAACATCATAACATGTTTTGATTCTTTGAAGCTTTGTGTAAAGAAAGCAGTTCTACATGTATTAGTATTACCATGATGAACATGAACTCTCCTGTTAGTAAATATTGCCAAATTAATTATCTGGCTATTTTTGACATTTTCAACATTTCATTACACAGCATCATTGATATTATGCAAAATCCAATTATTGACTTCTTAATGCATGGAACTAATCGATCTTTGAACAACTGGCCCCTGGTAGAAATCCCAAATAAAGTGTAGCATTGAAACAACACATCATAAGCTGATAATGTGATTGATATACAAAATCGGGTTGTTTTTTATCAATACACTACAAAAGCAGTACATCTACTTCTTAACTAAATAAACAATGTGAACATTTGAACTCAAGTAGTAACAGTTTCAAATAAAATATGACGAATGACAATATTATGTGACAATTTTTTATTTTTAATAATCAATGATTGCACAATAAATCATCTATCTGAAGTATTGGATAGTCAATCTAAATGATTTAACAATGATGACAGTGATGATGTTATTCAGCACATTAAAAAAAAAAGAGGAAATGAAAGACAAAAACACTCTCACCACATACTTGCAATAAAAGATATCTATAAAAAAGTCTTTACAAAATTCATGATTAATGTTTTGGTTTACAAAACCTTCAACTGACTTGTAGTTCTTTTGTATGTACCAGCAATATTGAAATGGGTCAAAATCTACATCTTAACTAAAAGCCAATACTAACAAAAATAAGATCAATATTTCAATTTATGAACTAGTCACTACTAAGACATCTAACTGGGATATAGCAAATTTTCACTAAAGATATTGGAATTAAAAATCTATATCAATATCAACTACATGCACTCCAAAGAGTTATTTCTGAACTCAAAATTCAACGAAACATTTCATTAACAATATTCATTAATAAAAATAAAATGGTGAAACCTTAAGTGCAATTTATTATGTAAAAGGTAGAAATTGTACTTTCAACAGCATTTTCATTTATAAACCATTAAAATATATGTAGTACAAAATAAAACATTCTCCAAAAATGACAAGCCATCCACTCACACATTACTCATTCTTACACTCAACAGAAACCAAATATGTTCTTACACTCAACAGAAACCAAATATGAAGATGCACTTTTCACAAAGACAATAATGAAATATCTTTACCAACAAGAACATTGGAAAATGATATTTTTATAAAATATCAAAAATGACGAGTAAAACAAAATTTACAAGGCTGGTAAGCCAACATGGTAGTGTAGTGAGTCCTAAGACTATATATCTATACTTAATAACAGTGATCCTAGCTGATGGTAAGAATGAAATGGAAAATTGGATTTTCTAGATTTTAAAATTTGGTACCAGCAAAATGTACTTTGATTTTGCATAAGTAATTCTGACAGAGACATCCCTTGAATGAATCCAAAAATATTTCTGCAAATAAAATTAGTAGTTTGTTTGTGTTCTTACTTGTACAGATTCTATATTATTACTGATCTGTTGTCATTTTAATTGTCAAGAGTACTAAACAGCACCTTTAACAACTATTTCAAATTTGATTTAGAACTGAATTTACGTTAACAATCAGAACTAAATTTAATCTAGCACTGTTGTAATACTGATTCTGATCACTTTACACAACCAATACAAATCAATATCCAGAAAATGATTAATCACTGTCATCTGCAAAAGTCTTCTTTTTCCCTTTAAATTCCTGAATGCTTCCTTTTCTTTCACCTTAAAAAGATAAACACTATTTGATTAAGTTTACAGAATACAAGTTGATTTTCTTGAGGAAAGGAGTGAAATCACAAGCATAGTTTATACAAACTGCATTGCATATGTAAATTTTAATGTCTACATTTTGTCATAATGACCAGCTGCAAACAGGATATCTTGCCATCAATTTAAACAAACTGCCTAGCTAGCTTACATATTAAAATTTGAAACTAATAAATAATGCTTTTCTGGCTAGGACAGATGTACAAAATATGACTAAGCAATAAAATTCTACATACCACCAAAACCACCTCTGCCTCGTCCACCACGACCCCCTCTGCCTCCTCCGAATCCTCTTCCACCTCTGCCTCCACGTCCTCGGTCTCCTCCACCTCGACCACCACGACCTCTGAAGCCACCTCTACCACTACCACCACCTGCAATAAAATAAAATGGATTTTTTTTTTTAGGAAATGATTGTGTGTACAAATACAGCTTACATGTTTAAAAATATGCATCTTGTTTTAAAATCTCAGACAGAAAGGTGGTTGTCGTATGTCAATCACACACTGCTTCAGAGTGGTGCACGACTTTTGTCATCATAGATTTTGTTAAACTAAAAGTAAAAATCTTTTAAATAACATTTTTAGTTAATTCAGCTTAAGTGAGGTGGAGTTACATGTATTTTAAGTCCCAGTCAAGATTTTTTTTCCCTCTTGTATTTTGAGGCAACTGATGGTCAGAATTTCTGGTGCAAAATCATTAATGTGTGTGGAAGTAATTATTATACATGTAAATCCAAATATCAATTGATCACTAGTGTATAACATAAGGTATTGATTATTGATGACCATCAACAAATTTTATAAATACTTCTAATATGCCTGTACATAGATGTATATGTCAAGTTTGATATGTAACATTATAAGGTTTGGAAAAACTAGTTTGTATATGTATAAATACTTTATTTAAAACAAAATTTGCATGCATTTTACTATAAATATTACCTACATTATATATATATAAATATATATGTATGTATGTATATAATAAAATTAATAAATAAGTACAACACGATTTTGTAAAGCTTTACAAAATCATGTTGTACTTATTTATTTTATTATATTCTACCGGACACTGAGAAACTAATTTTTTCTTTATATATATATATATATATATATACAGTATAACCTGTAATAGCGTCCACCTCTATATAACGTCCACCTGTCTATAGCGTCCAGTCTAAAGTATCCCCAATCGATTTTACTATATAAAGACCCCTTGTATAGCGTCCACCTGTCTAATGCGTATAGCGTCCACCTATTTCAGTCCCAATCGGCATTAAATTTGTGTATAACGTCCACTTTTCGGCTGATCAAGGGGCATAACTCGTATTTTTCAACACAACCGGAAGTATTGGTGTCAGAGATTTTCTTCTTTCAAGTTAAATTTCAAAGCGAATTAATGTGTTTGACATGCCGACATTGTGTTTATTATTCCCAATTGGGTACGGGAAGAGCGTGGATCGATTAATTACAATGGATATTATGACTCCTGGATATATTTAAAAATATGAATGGCGAGAACCGCGCCGATGTTTTCTTAACAGTTAAACGGCATGGTCTTGATTTACTCAGCATGGACATGTCAAGGTGACAACTGATTATCCTTTGTGATAAATTAACAGGGTAACAATCATTTACATCATTAGCCAATTTATAGAGTAATACTGAACGAGAACCACATATTTTGAGAATTTTGAAATTGTCGAATCTCCGTCCAACTCGGAAAGCTTTAACATTAGAGCAACGTGTTGAAGTAATCAGGTAGATACGAAAATTAAAATCTTTAAAGCATATACATTTTAAAAAAGTGATGAGGTGTGATATACATCGAATTAAATTTATGTCAACTTTTGTTACAATTTATTGGTAATAAAATTTATTTAATTTATATAATATTTTTGTTTTTATTAAATCTGTTGATTTCACTTTCTAACAAGATGTTATTTGCAACAGCTACAATGGTTAAAAAATGTTTATAAATTTCTGTTCCGCCCACTTATGGTGCTTATTTTCATGGTCAAGATTAAATCACTTAATATCAAGATGCAGATTAATTAAAATTATCAAGTCACTTATTGAACCCAAAAATCACTGTAAATTGAAATAAATTATTAAATTTTTCTTACAAGTTTTATTGGCTTAAGTTAATAAATTAATTTAAGTAATATCTTATATAAAGTGATTGTGAAATATTCTGTTTTTAAGTCCTTTGTCAAGCACTGGTATGGCAAATTTCCTTTGCGTCATTTGTGACCCTGTATATAAAGTCCACCTGTCTATTAAGGACACTTTTGTCCAATCCCTTTGGTGTCCTTTATACACAGGTTATACTGTATATATATATATATATATATATATATATATATATATATATATATATATATATATATATATATATATATATATAATGTATGTATGTGCGTGTGTGTATATCAGAATGAATGCTTTTTTGCGTATGATATAATACATGTAATGTTACTAATTTGAATACATGTATAAATGTCAATCACATACATATGTTTAGTAAAATGCTTTACTTTTTTTTTTATTTGTTTACAAAGCATTTCAATACACAGTTTGGTTTGACAAGCATTTACTCAAATAAGAGGCTAAATGGGCACAATAAATTAATATTTACTTTCTGTATTAATCCTTAAGAGTTAACATAGTTTTGATCTCAGAAATAAGGTGGTTTAGCGTGTATCAATCTTGTACCATCAGAGTGGTGCACGACTTTTGTCATCATTGATCAAAACAGCAACTTTTTTTAATCTTAAATCTACTATTGTATTGTTAGCAGTTTCAGTGGCAGTAATGCTTTAAAATTACAACTCAGTAAAGCAAATTTCAAATAAATTCTGAAGGACAACTCATTTTTGCAAAACAACTTTAACCAAAACCTCAACAAAAATGAATAAATTTTTTGAATTAAAATTCATTCCTGTCTACATTCTGGTACATCTCCTACATTTCCCAACTCTTCTGATTTTGTTAATTGTATAAATTCTTGTATAAATTCTACCAATTTATAAAAGTTCATTAACTCCATATTTTATATTCTTCCTTAAACTGTTATTTTTTAATTTTTTTTTACCTCCACTTCCTCTTTCTCAACTCAGTAAAGCAAATTTCAAATAAATTCTGAAGGACAACTCATTTTTGCAAAACAACTTTAACCAAAACCTTAACAAAAATGAATAAATTTTTTGAATTAAAATTCATTCCTGTCTACATTCTGGTACATCTACATTTCCCAACTCTTCTGATTTTGTTAATTGTATAAATCCTTGTATAAATTCTACCAATTTATAAAAGTTCATTAACTCCATATTTTATATTCTTCCTTAAACTATTATTTTTTAAAGATTTTTACCTCCACTTCCTCTTTCTCCAGCAAAATCTACAAACACTTCTCTGCCATCTATATTTTGCCCTTGCATTTTATCATGGGCTGCCTTGGCATCTTCTGCTGAATCAAACTCCACAAATCCAAACCTACCATTATACACAGGAAAAAAAACAAAAACTTAACAATGCCACCAAAAAGATAATCAAAGATTTTTTTGAAATAATTACATCTATTATAAGGTTTTGAGGTTACTGAATATTAAATTTTCTTGTAAATATTTCCCAACAATTTACTGTCAATTTAAACAATTTAATCCATATAAATATGTGTATATAAATAAACTCTTTTTTTTTTTAAAGAAATAAAACCTAATCTTCAAAGATTATCTCCTGCCATGAGACTATGTTCATGATGATAAAGAAGGTAATCAAATAAACTAGGAAGACATAAAGCCATTCAAAATTACTTTTAACTTTTATTTTTATTATTTTAATTTCAATATTTTTTTATTCAATCGTGAGAAGTCTTTTAAATATATGTAATTTCCTTAATGGCATTTTATTTCTACCTTGCATATAGCATTTAATCCTACATCAAATGCAGATAAAAATAAGATCCCATACTTACCCTCTATGTTTATTTGTATCTTGAAATCTAGCTATTCTTGCAGACGAGCAACCTTCAAATGCTTCCTGCAGGGCATTCTCGTCAGTATCAAAGGATAAATTCTTTACAAACAGTACTTTTGTTTTTCCTGCCTCTGCAAAAGTTCAATCAATTACATGATTTACAAATTAATGTAATGTTATTAAAACAATATTTGTCACAAAAGTGACAATATCCCCACCCCCAACCGAACCTGTTGTATCTGCTACCTGTTATACTTTATCCCCACTTAGTATTTTTCAGATAAATTAACTTCTTAAATTTGAAATAAATTGCCTTAAAATCTAGATTCTGACATTTCTGATGCTTGTACATACAAACTGAAATTTTAACATAAAAGATAAAATGAAGGAAAACTAGCTTAGCAAAACTTGAGGAATAGCTATAGAGTATTAGAAACTTTCTGATTGTGTGCAATTTAATTGACATAATGATCATCAAATGCTTTTGCAATCTAATAAGTTCTACATAGCAAACTGCACTGTTATTATTATATCATGTTGTTTATGAAAAAGACCTTAAAGAGTTCAGCAAAAGTTTCCCCAAATTTATTTATGAAATAAATCTAGCACCCATGACAAAATTCTCTATTTAACTTTTGGCCATACCTCCAGTAGATTTTCTTTTATCACCACCAAATCCTGGTGACTGGAATTTACTCTTCTTTCCTGAAAAATCTAGATATAATGCACTGCCATCAAAATCAGCTCCTTGTTTGTCATTCATGACCTCTTCTACTTTAGACTTGTCTTTAAATACAATATAGGCAAATCTGTAATAAACATAAAAGTACAAAATGTTAACAAAATTCCATTTTACAGCAAATTCAGATAAAAGTATTTTCACTACAACTTAAAAATTTCTGGCCAGTCTAGACTACTACCAAGAAACAAACAATTCAGCTTAAGTATGAAACACAGAGTTGCATAAATATATCTAATGAATCTGTGACACCTGGTAAATTAAAAACCTGTCTAAAATTAACTAATATTTTTGGACATACTATCAATGTTGTTTGACTAATAATAATTTAGAAAAGGAATTGAAATAAAAGCTGTCTTTATGTATTTCTAGTTCTATTTTTATTTGATTCCTCATTTAAACTGACTAAGACTTGATCCAAATAAAAGTTATTGCACAAAATGTGTTCTATTTAATCAAGTTCCACTGCACCCACTACCACTGTAAATCAGGTAAGTTGGTGAAATGGCACTAGTCATCACTTCAGGATATTCAAGTTTTATTTTTGTGTTGTCCAATGGTAGTCAATGCAATTGCAGGTAAATATCAATAAAATATTAATTAGCAAGTAGCATTTTTTCTACTCTCTCAAATATATGTGATAGTAAAACTAAAGTGAAAACTTTGCATATTTACTGTATACATTGCAGTTATCACTATACCCGTATAATCAGCAAGATACCTGTTGATGTTCCATCCAAACGACTAATATCGGTCAGTTCTATCTATCAGTGCTTGGCAAAAGTGAAATTATTTTAATTTTTTTATCAGACAAAACTTTGATCAAAACAAAAGAATTTGCACCACTAGAGGTAAAATTCTGCCATCTGATTTGTTTTTTATTCTTTTACCAATTTCAGACAAACAATTGAAATTGAAATAGGTTGCTCTAGTGTATGAAGCAAAGTTAATTTTCTGTTTGCTTTACCAAGATTCTGCTTCTTGTGTAGGATGAATTGTGTAATGAAAAATTTAAAAAAGCAATAGTCAGTTGACACACGCATATACAAATCACACAATCTTGTATTTGTAACCTATCAAAATTTGAACATTAAAATAAAGGATCAGCTAGAAAATTGCAGAAGAAAGTTCCAATAATAAAAAAGAGAACCAGAATCTGGTTCATTTTTAAGACCAAGACTTCATTAAGTATGTTAAATATGAATATTTACCCCTTGTGGGAATTATCTGGTTTTCTTGGAAGTCTCACTTCTTCTGCATCAGGGAAAAATCCCTTAATGCTATCTTCTGTAGCTGATTCCGGTAAATTTTTAACAAATAAAGTTTTCTCATCCTGTGATTCTGTTAAAAAATAATGCTGGTTTTAATATGAAGTTGTCAAAACTCACCTCACGATAAATCTTTAAACATCTTTAATACTATATATATAAACATTCTTTAACCAACCAAGACAGAAATGGTTTCATATACATGTACATCTACTAGAAAATACGAATTATTATGTCTACCAGAGATACAGAACTTTAATCCAGCTACATGTAGACACTAAATTTGTGAAAATAAAAAAGCCCTGTTTTGAAATGATTCAATTCACATATCCTATACATGCAACTACTAACAAGGTTTTTAGTTTTCTTTCTATTTAGATTTTTAATATACATGTACAATGGAGAGAGAGAGAGAGAGAGAGAGAGGGGGGGAACAATGTAGTTTTATGTCCAAGTCATTTATTTCACTGTATGTTTAAGTTGAGGTATGGTGGGTGGATAGATTATTCCAATGTTTAACATACCAAAACTTTTTCTTTTGTCTCGTTTGTCCTGGAATTTATTTTCTTGTTTTTCTTTCTGTGGAGTTTGTTCTGGTCTTGGTTTAGCCTTTTCTATCTTTAATTCATTATCATCAATTGATTCTCCATTTAATGATGTAGCTTTATTCAAGTCACCAGGGTTGGCCAAATCAACATATGCAAATCTACAAAACAAAATGGTTAGCCATATAAACATGTGCAAAACCACAAAAAACAGACTGTTGTAACCCATATTAGATCTACAAAAAACAAAATGGTTAGCCATATAAACATGTGCAAAACCACAAAAACAGACTGTTGTAACCCATATTAGATCTACAAAAACAAAATGGTTAGCCATATAAACGTGCAAAACCACAAAAACAAAATGGTTAGCCATATAAACATGTGCAAAACCATAAAAACAGACTGTTGTAACCCATGTTAGATGTACAAAAACAAAATGGTTAGCCATATAAACATGTGCAAAACCACAAAAACAAAATGGTTAGCCATATAAACATGTGCAAAACCACAAAAACAGACTGTTGTTACCCATATTAGATCTACAAAAACAAAATGGTTAGCCATATAAACATGTGCAAAACTACAAAAACAGACTGTTGTTACCCATATTAGATCTACAAAAACAAAATGGTTAGCCATATAAACATGTGCAGAACTACAAAAACAAACTGTTACCCATATTAGATCTACAAAAACAAAATGGTTTGCAAAATATGGTTGAACAAATCTATATGCAAATTTCTAACTTTCTCTTTTTGTTTAAACAAGCATTTATAGCAGTCATGCAGTTTTACCATCTTCATTTTTTATTCCATTTTTTTCAAATCAAATATGTATTGGAAAGTTTTATAAATTTTAATGCAAAACCCAAACAGCCTAATCATAAATGAAATTTAACAAATCAACAAATTACAGGAACAAAACGATAGAGAATACAAATATAACATGTACATTCATCAATTAAAGAGATTTGTAAAGATTTTGAGTCACTCTGTTCCAGTGATCTATTTTTGGTTGCTATAGTGCACCATAAAAAATGGAAGGAAAGATTGTTAATAGTAATGCTGAAATTTTTAAACGAAAAAGGGGGATTCTGAAAAAGAAGTAAGGATTGGCAAACCTGACTTGACTATTGTCCAAAATTTGGCTGAAATTTTTAACAGCCAGATATGAAAATTTAAGATTAATATTACAGAACAATTATAACTTTCAAAACCTGTGCTAGACAGTACAACAAAACAGTAAACCAAACAAATTACACACGTATATACTGGCAAAGAAAAGAAAATAGTTTCCAGTCTTAATATAAACACAATTTCACTACAACTTACGGTTTTCCTGGCTTGCTTCTTCTAACTTCACTTATTGATATTCCTTTCTCCTCAAAGAATTTTTTCAACTTTTTATCACTACAATCTTTTGGTATATTTCCAATAAAAAGTGTGGCTGCAAAAAGATCAAATAATTATCAATACAAATCTAGCAAAATTTTTTTTTTTACAAAAAAGAATTACAAAATATTACAGGTATGTTAAAGAAAAAAGTATTTTTTACAAAAACATACCAAAAAAGTTTCATCCATATCAACTCAAAACTTTGAGTTATTATCCTTTAACAATTCACCAGTGATATTTTTCAGTATTTCATATAGTTATATATATGGTATTTCTACAAACTTAAAAGTATTTTCACAACAAACAAATTGACAAAGTTTTGTCAAAATCCAATACACGTGTATATGATCTATAAAAAATCTGTAAATAACCATTTAAAGTAATTTTTAAACATTTTACAAATATGTGTATCACCGATTCATACCAGATTCAGTTTCTGTAGCCACTCCATTCTGCTTCTTTTCTTTTTTCTTTTTCTTTGGTTTTTCTTCTTCCTCCTCTTCATCTTCACTATCATCATCACTATCATCTGTGAATAACAACAATTACTATAAAATTTTTCCATAACCAACAATTTGGTTAAGCATATTTGTGGGTACATGTCATGCATGAATATTATAAAACCCAATAATACAGCTTATTTACAAAAGCCAAATATTTACATATCCGGATATACCAAAATCTGTCCCATTAAATTTTACTGTGTTATGAATATTAGTTGAACATCCAGCCAATCATGTAGTCAACATTGTTGATTGTTGAAATTCCTTTGTATTAAAATTCAATATTTTTTAATTGCTAATAAAACAATAAATACTACTAACTGTTTATTGTATCTTTCAATTATCATAAAGAACAGTTCTTAAACCACAATAACCATTATAGCATCAACCTTGATTACATCTGATATTCAAATCTTCTACATCAAGGTTTAAAATATGAATCAATATGATATTGATGTCTAAGAAAACTTTGAGCTTTTCCAGGCAAGATTTTGTTTAATGATGAAGCCAACACACTGAAATTAAAACCTTGCAGACATAACTATTGTTACTTCTATGTAAAACATCACTAGGGCAAGAGACCCTAATTGTGTATTAATCAAATGTTCTACAAACTTGATACGAATGTTTCATGACAAAAAATACAAACTTTGAAAATAGCATTATTTTGTACCTGACTATGTTACAGTTGTCTGCTACTATATAGATCATGCTTTTATACTAAAAATGTCTTATTTACATCAAATATCAAATACATGTAAAAGTGTCCATGCATCAGCAAATGAAGCTAACATATTTCCCTTTTTAATAGTTTCTTTAAAATGTCAAAATACAAAATGACTGAGATTGTTCCATCTATAAATATTCCTACCTTCATCCTCATCACTGTCTTCTTCAGAATCCTCTTGTTTTTGCTGTTTCTGTGGTTTTGATTTTTGTGCTAGTTGTTCATCATCGCTATCATCCTCATCATCATCACTATCATCTTCATCACTATCATCCCCATCTTCCGATTCTTCTTTCTTTGCTGGTTTTTGTGGTTTTGTTGGCTTTTGTTGTTGCTGTTTTGCATTTGCTGGTGGTGGTTCGTCGTCATCATCATCTAAAAACATATCATTATAATTTCAACTTCTAGTACTTTTGACATCTTACTCACCTTCCTGAAAAAAGGAGTTACCAGATATTGCGAACTTTTACATAGGATGAAATTGGTAGAGAATGAAGCTGTTTTAAATAACAATTTGTTAAATGTTGTTTGCACTCAAAAAACATATCAAAACAACTGAGGTAGGAAGTACAACATAGCTACTCTGCTCTCCTAGTCTTTCAGAAAGCCTTCAATTATTTAGTCAAAACTCTTTTTTCAAAGCGAGGCATTTTAAAATTCTTATGTAACATATTACTGTATTTTAAATTCAAGTGTTGCAGGGTTTAGTGCCTTCATCATAATGCTACATAGTGCAGTGCTGATATTTCATTCTTTACTGCTGTCAACAAGATGTTGCAAAGTTCAATGCAGTCATGTTATGGAGTTGAGTGCTGTCAACCTAATATTTTGGGTTCAGTATTATTATAACAGGGTTCAAAGCTGTCAACACGACAGATTTAAGAACTGTTAACATGTTATAGGACCTTTCACAGGTTATTTGAACCAATCATATACAATTACATCATGTTTTGTCAAGATTCTCATAAATTGCATACCAGAGCTATCATCGCTGTCATCATCGTCATCTTCTTCCATAGCTACTGGAGCAGGTGATTTTTTCTCAACTTTAGCTTTCTTTGCTGGTGTCTTTGTTTCTTCCTCTGCAACAAAACATTTCAATAAATCTTGGCAAGTTTATCATTACATGTATTTCTATCAAGTGAAGACGTCAATTCTTTTAGTTTATAGTAAATGAAGTTTAAACTGTCCCATATATACATGTATTTAGTGCAAATATTTGATTTAAGTTAACATAAAAAAAGAGTACCACTAAGCAGTACATCATATATTCACTAATGAGATATTGTGGTTCATACAATTGGTGATCTGCAACAAGTACTGATCACTTTTTGAATAACAAGAGGCCCAATAGGGCCTGTATCGCTCACCTGGCACACCCTTATTTTGTTCTTTGCTTTTTCTTTTTAAATATATCCAATCAGTAAAATGTAAACAAACTCACTAGCAATATCCTTATTTTCTATTTCAAGCACTATTTATCATAAATTTCCTTTCACTTGGCCATGTAAGATTTAGGCTGAAAAAGACCTTACTTGCATGTTACATAATTATTGCAAAAAGAAATTGTACAGAAAAACCCATTACATATGTTTTATCCCCAACATCTAGTTTCTATGTTATAAATTTCAACAAAATCAGTACATAAATAAACCCATAATGGCCATTTTTAGATTTTTACTATTTATAGTAAAGGCAACCATCTTGGATTTCCCACAGACATGTCAGATAAAATTTTGAATCTATACCACACAAGGACCTTCCACATTCAATATCCTTTCATTTGGCCATGTATTTTCAGAGATCAAGATTTTCAAAGATTTCAGCTAAAAATAGACCTTATTTGGATATTATGTAATTATTGCACAAACGAAAAATTGTACAGAAAAACGTGTTAAATATGTTTTATCCCCCGACATCTATTTTCTATGTTTCAAATTTCAACAAAATCGGTACTAAATAAACCCATAATGGCAATTTTTAGATTTTTGCTATTTATAGTAACAGCAGCCATCTTGGATTTCGGACAGACATGTAGGAAAAATTTTGAATCTATACCACCCAAGGACATTTAATTTTCTTTCAATTGGCCATGTACTTTCAGAGTAGAAAATTTTCAAAGATTTCGGCTAAAAATAGACCTTATTCGCATATTACGTAATTATTGCAAAAACTAAAAATCATACAGAGAAACCTGTTATATATGTTTTATCCCCCAACATCTTTTTTCTATGTTTCAAATTTCAACAAAATTGGTACATAAATAAACCCATAATGGCCATTTTTAGATTTTTGCTATTTATAGTAATGGGAGCCGTCTTAGATTTCCGACAGACATGTCAGATACAATACCACCCAAGGACCTTCCACACTCAATATCCTTTCAATGGCCATGTACTTTCAGAGAAGAAGATTTTCAAAGCTAAAAATAGACCTTATTTGCATATTACATTATTATTGCAAAAACTAAAAAATCAAGCCGGATATGGTTGTCTTGCTGACGTGTCGTTACGCGTGGACGTCCTGAACGAGGGCGGTCTCTAGTGGTGCCAAACTTGGTATCATCTCCATAAAGCATAAAGTGTTTCTGTGGACACCAAAATGTCTAGTGACAAAGCTTTGGGTCATACCAGCCTCAAGCATACCAACTGCGCAGAGGCGATCATTTTCATTTAGCCTAGGCATTACACTATGGAAGCTTTCAACTGAATAAACTTGCTTTTCTGGTTTTCTGGTGTCCAAACAAACAAACAACAGTAAATTATTCCTAAAATATTGTCACAATGAAATACTGGGCAACAATTGCGTGAAAACCGACCCGTGCGCATGAAGCGTTAAAATCACGGCAATTGATGCAATGACCAAGCGATATGATAGAGGTATATACACTTACCATTTGTGCAAATTTTAAGATTTATACAGTCAGTAATAATAGCGAAATTATAAATTTTATTTATTGTTACTTTTTTCGCTAGTGTATATATATATCAGGGCTCCAGAAAACTTTGACTGGGGTGGTCGGACATTTTTTTCAAAGCAACTGTACCATTGATGCTGTGTAAAGCAAAAAAAAAAAAAAAATAAAAAAAAAAAATAAAAAAATGTACCACCGATGTTGTGTTGTGAATAGTAAAACTTATAAAATAGTATTGACGATGTATTTTCAAAAGATTTAAATTTTTAATATCAAATAGATTTTAAAAAGAATTTAACTACTACATACAGGTTATTTAGGTATATGTGGTCAGACTCATGTGTTCACATAGTGTCGATTTTTGTACTGTTGGCGTTGACGACACAAGGTTTGATGGCTATCTTTGTTTATTGACAATCGTAAATTTTCGTTTTTCAGCAGTTACACAAACTTTACTATACCTCATTTTGAGACCTCTTTGATTGTATTTAGACTTTTTATATTTATAACTAAACAGTTTGCCAAGACCATACGATGCGCGTTGTAGTCTTATTTGACATCCCGCGTGGAACCTCTTTGATATAGTCCGACAACCATGACCTTCAAGGATCAACCCTCGTTATCAGCTGTTTATAGCTTCCGTCTGTCAAGGGATGTGATTACTTAATAAACAACTTAACAACAAAATTAATGAGGGTTCGGACGATGAAACAAAAGGAACAGATTGAGATCATGGATTGTAACTGATTAATAAACGAAAGTCTAATTCTTAGATCTGTAGTATTTATTGAAAATGGTTGACAGGTGATAGCAAACATATACACTCGAGTAAAAAAATGACAAACATTTATTTACGTGTCCGATTAACTGAATTCTATCATTAACTAAAAATGTCCGACATGTGATTTTTCACATCGGACAAAAACTTTTTTTGTCGGACATGTCCGGCAAATATGACTGTTTCTGGACCCCTGATATATATATATATATATATATATATATATATATATATATATTCTTACCACTGTCATCTGAATCATCACTGTCATCACTATCATCTGTTGGAGTTTTCCTTTTTTGTGGAGATTTTTTTCCTTTATTATTTACTACTTTTGGTGCCTCAACAGCCATTTCCTAAAAGCAAAACTATACAAGTCAATTAAAGTCCAAAGTCCTTGCCAACAATGGTTAGGTATAACAGATGAAGGTTGTAACTGGAAACAGGGAAAAAGTACAGTAGATAAAGTTAGGTATATATAATTATAGTTATTGTGTGTAAATCACAAAAAGAAAATATGTGTAACCAGGCCTTCACAAACGCCGATTTTTGGCAAAAAAAAGCCGATTCAAACTTAAAAAAGCCATTTGAAAAATATCCGAATGGGCTTTTTTCCCCATAATAGTAAGAAAAAAATCTAATTAAAAATTCTTTAATGCCGGCTTGTTAACAATTAAAATTACTCAGGACAGTGTCACAATTCACTGAACTTCCCTATTCACAAGTAATTACCTAATACCTTACAAGTTAATTGATTACTAGTGGCTTCACCTGTTCACATCGTTTCTACCAGAGTATACAAACACATACACATGCCTGATCGACCCAGTTTATATAGTTAATAACCTCCCCTGAATTTTATATACAAGAGCTGACTAGATTGATAACGACAGTTTTTCGGGTTACCAACAACATGATCACGGCATTACACGTTGTTTTTTATGTTATATGTCGATCTATTTTAAGTTACCAGTGATGGGGAGTTGATGTACCCTTTGCCTACCGCCGATTGACCCTACCGGCGTTTGTGGAGCCCTGTAACAATTTAAACTCCAAATTAACTACTACAAAACTGTTATATTTGTTTGTTTTAAAGTTGTAAACATTAATACTGCACTTAATATTTATAAAAACAAGAATTCCACGGATTTAAAAGTCTCGTCTGGTTAGTTTTTGATCAAGTAAAAAATACATTACTTTAACATAAACTTTCACATTTTGAAATGCTGCATCCGCCTACGACTACACTAGAAAAGTAATACCCAAGTCTCACCTTATGGCAATGCCAGGCTCGACAAAAATTATGAATCTTACCTCTTCTTCACTAGAATCATCATCACTACCGCTTGATTCTTCAACTGGGACAGGTTTTGGTTGTTTTTTCTTACCCTGTGCCTTGTTCTACATAAATGATAATAAAATTAGAAAATTAGAATCAAAAGTGTTATACATGTATATATATATATATATATTATATTCAATGCTATTCATATGATATAGAAAATAATTTTGTAAATGCAAGCAAAACAATACAATTAATAATCTTATGACTGTGTCAAATTTAATAATAAGGTTTAATAAACATATCTAAGATACTGAAAATAAAGTATTTAAATTATGCATATAAATCTAGTCAATATACGAGTAACTTTAATTATATTTTTAGATAAATTAACAAAACTCTAATAAATATACTCAACTTTATATTAGGTCATGTAATATTATACAAGTTCAACAAAACTTAAAGTGATAACTATGTATGAAGTTATGATTGTTTCAATAGTAACATGTTCAATAAATTTACAAAATACAAAACGAAGACAATTATGTTAATATGTTTATTACTTGTAACTTAATACAAATACTTCTTTCAGCATCATGTTTACAGTGACAGCAAGTTATGATATTGTATAGCCAGAAATAAACTAGTAAATGCATTATCTTCAAAAAATAAATAATAAACTGTAACTTGTACAATGTTTTTAAAAGGGCCAACATGAGGCCAAACCGGGTTGTTTTGCTCACTTTAATTTTGTTTTGTTTTTTTTTTAATAATTTCTTTTTTGAAACATATCCTATTAATATTATTTAAATGTTAACAAACTTAGCAATTTGGTTTAATTTATTGAGAAATATAAAAAATATTTATCATACATATGTATTTTGCCAAGTACTTTCAGAGAGAGATTTTCAAAAATCTATTCTAAAAATACATCTTATTTGCATATTATGTAATTATTGCACAAACAAAATATTTATAGAAAAGACTTAAATATATTTGATCCCCAAATGTCTATTTTCTGTTTGTTTTTTTTTAATTTTTACAAGATACCATAACCCTCCTATTTTTTCAGACCCTCTACATTTTTAGACACCCTAATTTTGAAATTTAAATCCTTCCGAAATTTCTTTTTATTTCAGATGGCAATATTTTGTCTTTAAATCTAGACATGGCTTTGCCAGAACTCAGCCATACATTTGATACTGCAGTGTTTTCTCCAGCTTATGAAAAGAGGGGTCATCAATGACCCCCTTACATGAAAAGAGGGGTAATTTTTCAAAATGAAGGGGTCACGAAATTTTTAGAATAAAAATTACTTTTTTGATATTTTACAATAAAGGGGATATTTTGTTAGAGGATCTGTACTAATCTGTCTGTCAGTGTTTAAGTGTTTTATTCAAAATGCTACTTATATCTGTAATATTTAAAACAGTAAAATTGAGACAGTATCCCAAAACAGAAATTGCTAAATGTTCTACCATCAACCCAAGTCAACAGACCATTAGCATTCATTATTATTATCCATCCCTTCCGATATGCCTGTTTTACATATAATTTTATTATTTTCATAAATCATCAAAGGATATTTGTTTAACCAAATTTTATTAAAATCTCAATTTACATTAGCTTTTTTAAGTTGACTGCGAGTCGTCGGCAGGTAAGTTACTACCAGATGCTGCCTTGTCATGTTCAGAGCTCCGTGCAGGACTTTGACACAAGTCATTTAAAAATGTTGTCAAACAAGATTGTTTCGACTTTCTTTAAGCCCAGTGCAAAGAGCGCTTATAATGACTTTATAAATGAAGCGTTCAATACAAACATTTCAAAGATTAAGAATATAGACAGGTTCCTATATCAATAATTAGCTTCCTGGAATATGGTACGATAGTCATGTGGTACGACAATACAGAATTTCTGCTCAGTACTTTCGTTTTCAGTCTTGTCACCTTTTATAATTTACAGTAGCCAATTTCAATCTACATAAAAATGGTTGCGTCAAAAATAACGCGATAGCAAAACCAAGTTGCGCCATTCATAAAAAAATTGTATCAAAAACGCACTCTGGAGAAAACACTGATACCGAGCACTTACAATAAAGATTTAATAAAAAATAGGAGAAACATTTTTGTTTTACAGGTAAATCATGTTGTTTTCACGTTTGAATGTGTTTTAGCACAATGGACTGTTACATAATAATTTAAGACCAGTGATGTGAAATGGATTTACATTTCATGTAATATCAATAAAAAAAAAACAAACCTGTAAATGAAATACTTTAATTCTCTATAAAATTAAAAGTTGATTCAAATTAATGTTCACTGCTGAGAAAATCTTATTTTGTATCTATGCAATTTTCCTTAAGTAGTCATCTTGTAAGGTTGGCTGGTACAAGTCAACTACTGACAAGCAATTAAAGTGAGCTAAGACCACAAACCAATGCTAGTAATGATCTTGTTTTTATCAACACTTTGACTAAACTTCTCCGTTTTTTAAAATTCTCTAACAGATACAGAATTTCTACACTAAAAACTCTTCCTGGTGGTGTCCACTTTTTTCATGAAGTCAGAAAACACCTTAGCATTTCTTCGAGATTTCTGGCTATACAATATGCATTTACAAAAATATCAAATTTATCTTTAAGTACTTACTACTTGTATCTGCTGCCTTTGATGTGCCAGCAACCAATGAAATGGAAGAGGCAGTAACCAATGGCACCACACAATCAAGTACAAAAAATTGCCACCTTCCCGGCAAGGTAGAATTATAGCATATCACCAAAGTATATTTAGAGCCTGAGAGTTATTTCACACCAATGATAATTTTTACTCTGGTAAAGATTATCTATCAACTCTCGGAATATGCTTGTCACAATAATTATTGTTTCAAATTATACCCAACCGGCTGGGTAATTAGTCTTAGCTACCCTTTTAAGCATACCATTTCTACCCACCCGGCTGGGTAAAACATATTTATATTTGTCCATCTAACAATCCATGTAATTTTTTTTCCTACCCACCCGGCTGGGTAGCCAATATAATATAGCAATTTCCCTGCTTCCAGGAAAATTTTTTAGCCATTCCATAATTTCCTCGACTCCAAGGAAATTTTAACTTATTTCCCTGCCTCCAGGGAAAATGACAATTTGCCCTCATCTAACAATCAATTTGTGATCATTTATCATTTCTTCATTATTTCTACCCTCATGGCTGAGCAGTTTATGATCAGATTTAACAAATTCAATAGCGACACATTTCTGTCTATTATTTTAACCGACTAGTGTTAAGCATTCTACTTCCAACAATATTCACAATACAAAATCTATTGATCTGGTAAACTTCAAAGTCACATCAATTTCAACTTGAAGCCATTTCAATACCTGTAATCATACATAAAGCAACAGTAGAAAAATAAGAAATGGGGAAGAATGAACAGAAATGCATAGATGATTTACTGTGTTCTTACATAAAGCTATTACCGTAATTCTTCTATGTATTCGGACCCTCTATGTTTTCGGACACCCTAATTTTTAAATTTTAATAATTTTTAAATTTCCTCCAATTTCGGACGGCAATTTTTTACCTCTAAATACGGACATGTTTTTGCTGAAACGCAGTTGCAGCATGTGATGCAAAGCGCTTGAAATAAAGATTTAATAAAATCAAGAAGAAACTTGGTTGTTTTCAATTATTTAAACTATAAATTGTTGTTTTCACACGTTTATTTCATTGTGTATTGGCGCCATTGCATCATAACGTGAAACAGGTATGTGCAATGTATTGACGTTTTTATGTAAACTCAATAAAATCATACCTTTAATAAGTGCTTTAATTTTCTATGAAAGTTGATTATAATTAATGTTCACTGCCGAGAAAATGGCGCAAGACAGAATCTTGTCGGTACACTAGTTCAACATCAAAGACATTTTTTCTGATGAAAACAGGAAGTGACGTTTTTCACTTATTCTCATGGGAATTCCAAAAACAAACATGTGATTGTTCCAGCCGACAGACGTGTTAAAAAACTGTTTTCCAAGATGAAAATTACATTAAAATATGTTTGAAATATGATTTAAATAATTTAATTTTTAACCTTTTATTTGCGGGAGTCGGGAATTGTTCCATCTTTGCATTGCCATTTCTTAAAATGTACACATACATGGAGGCCTACGCGTGGTAAATTGTTGAATGTTTGATTGAAACAAAATTCACTGAACTTGATCCACAAATAATGCAACACACGATGAATAATAATAATTTGACTGCAGACTCTTACAAATAGAAAGCGGCATGATGGTGCACCTCAAACATTGGGAGTTAATGAAAAAAGTCACGTTGTTTTTTGTAAACAAAATGGCAACCTCGATGTGTATTACTCACAGAATCATGATCATTGATCAACAAACACTTTAAAAAATAATAATTAATGAAATAAACAACACAAAAGGTAACTTTTACTTGTATTTTATTTAAATTTTTACTTAACCATTGATTTATACGTGGATATCAATGTTTATAATGTGTTAAAATACCGAGAGGTAACCGGGACCCAAAATCGGCTCCAAAATGTCTCAAATTTTTCGGAAACTCTAAATATTCGGACACCCCCAATTTTCAAGATATTTAATTTTCAAATTTCTTCTAAATTCCCGGACACTTGAAAATTAAATTATTAAAATCTGTCCAAATACATAGAAGAATTACGGTATTTGAAACAGAAAAGTTGGGACAAAGAAAACTTGTGTTGAAGTGATATCTGCAGAAGCTGTGACAAAGACCAAATTACAAACGGTAAAAATTTGTTATATTAATAAATAAAAAGTGAACAAGAAATGCTGCTATCATACCTTTAATTGCTCAAATAACTGGCAACAAGTAGGCAACTTTTCCTCTACAAGTAAATAACTGCTACTGTCTGGTAGCATTAGTTTTTCGAGGTTTCAGAAGAGAAATCAAGATTAAGTTTGTATCATGGCATATACTGTTATTAACAGTTACCTGTCTGTAGTAACCAATACAAGCATTGCACCTCTGGCTTATACAACAAGAGGCCCATGGGCCTTAACGCTCACCTGAAGATATTTCCAATATTGTTTGCAAAGTGCAATAGACAATATATTAAGTACAGAAACTTAAAAGATAATTAATAATTTTAGTATTTCTATGTTGATATGACCTTGAGCTTTGAACATATAACCTTAAACCATATATCAAAATGATTGTTGTCGCAATACCTACAATATTCTAATAAACATGCCTATACAAAAAGTTAATAGTTTTCAAGATAATTAGCAATTTAAGTCTTATTTTGCAGCTGTGACCTTGAACTTTCAACATATGACTATGAACCATATATCAAAATGATCGTTGTCGCAATACCTGCAATATTCTAATAAACATGCCTATACGAAAAGTTAATAGTTTTCAAGATAATTAGCAATTTAAGTCTTATTTTGCAGCTGTGAACTTGAACTTTCAACATATGACCTTGAACCATATATCAAAATGATCTTTGTCGCAATACCTTCAATATTCTAATAAACATGCCTATACAAAAAGTTAAAAGTTTTCAAGATAATTAGCAATTTAAGTCTTATTTTGCAGCTGTGACCTTGAACTTTCAACATATGACTATGAACCATATATCAAAATGATCGTTGTCCCAATACCTACAATATTCTTATAAACATGCCTATACGAAAAGTTAATAGTTTTCAAGATAATTAGCAATTTAAGTCTTATTTTGCACATGTGAGCTTGAACCAATATCAAAATGATCTTTGTCTCAATACCTTCAATATTCTAATATACATGCCTATACAAAAAGTTAATAGTTTTCACGATAATTAGCAATTTAAGTCTTCTTCTGAAGCTGTAACCTTGACCTTTCAACATACGACCTTGAACCATATATCAAAATGATCGTTGTCACTATACCTGCAATATTCTAATATACATGCCTATACAAAAAGTTAATAGTTTTCAAGATAATTAGCAATTTAAGTCTTCTTCTGAAGCTGTAACCTTGACCTTTCAACATACGACCTTGAACCATATATCAAAATGATCTTTGTCTCAATACCTTCAATATTCTAATATACATGCCTATACAAAAAGTTATTAGTTTTCAAGATAATTAGCAATTTAAGTCTTCTTCTGAAGCTGTAACCTTGACCTTTCAACATACGACCTTGAACCATATATCAAAATGATCGTTGTCACAATACCTGCAATATTCTAATATACATGCCTATACAAAAAGTTAATAGTTTTCACGATAATTAGCAATTTAAGTCTTCTTTTGAAGCTGTGACCTTGACCTTTCAACATATGACCTTGAACCATATATCAAAATGATCGTTGTCGCAATACCTACAATATTCTAATATACATGCCTATACAAAAAGTTAATAGTTTTCAAGATAATTAGCAATATAAGTCTTCTTCTGCAGCTGTGACCTTGACCTTTAAACATATGACCTTGAATCATATATCAAAATGATCGTCATGTCAATACCTACAATATTCTAATATACATACCTATACAAAAAGTTAATAGTTTTAAAGATATAGTGACAAATATATAATTTTTAGCAATTTCCCCACTCAGTGCCTTACAATTTCCCCATTTTGAGCCCCATGGCTACCATTTGTGCAAATCTGAAAATAGATGACCTAAGGATGTTATAAATGAAATAACTAAGGTATATCTCTTGTAGATTCAGAGGAGAAGATTTTTAAAGTTTTTCACTATTTCCCCCCTTGTGGGGCCCCAAGGGGACATAACTCCTTCATTTGTGCAAATCTGAAAGGGCTTTACCCAGGCATGATGGTTACCAAGTTTCACTAAATTTGGCCCAGTGGTTTTGGAGAAGATTAAAATGTAAAAAGTTTACGCACGACGGACGACGCACGACGGACGAAGATGGATAGCAATAGCTCATCTGAGCTTTCAGCTCAGGTGAGCTAAAAAGTCATACTAAATGGGACACCAAAATACATGCCATCTGAGATAGAGTATAAAATGCAGAGCATTTTAAAATCCTTACAGAAATTGAATGTGGTAAAACAGTGTCATGCTTAAATCAACTAGATATGTTTCTTTGAAACAGATGTGTCGCCTGACACTGCATAAAAATCAATCAAGAAATAATTCAAAAACGGAACAAGATAGAGTTGTGGTTCTTGTGCACTGTACTTCGAGTCATTGCCAGAAACATGTACACCAATTTTGGAGTCATTTGAACATACTACACCAAAGTTATGCTCCGGAGAAGAAATGCTCTATATAATCAATCAAAGGGAAATAATTCAAAAACGGAACAAGATAGAGTTGTGGTTCTTGTGCACTGCACTTCGAGTCATTGCCAGAAACATGTACACCAATTTTGGAGTCATTTGAACATACTACACCAAAGTTATGCTCCGGAGAAGAAATGCTCTGTAAAATCAATCAAAGGGAAATAATTCAAAAACGAAAAAAGATAGAGTTGCGGTTCTTGTGCATTGCACTTCGAGTCATTGCCAGAAACATGCACACCAAGTTTGGAGTCATTTGAATGTACAACACCAATGTTATGCTCCGGACAAGGAAATCCGGACGCCGCAGACGCCGACGAGAGTAATACCTATATGTCGCCTATTCAGGCGACACAAAAAGTATATGCCATATATAATCTTGAAAAACAAGTGCTGCAGCTATCAAACAATAGCAGCTTACTTTTCTTCTACAAGTAGCCAGTTACCATAAGCTTACTATCTAGGAAAATTGTGGTATTTATGCACTTTTCATCAAATATTTCTAAAAATTTTTTTTTCATATATTGAATTTGTAGGTACCATATCACTAGCTAAATGAAAAATTACAACTTTCTCTCGTACTTATTCTGAATTTTCTCTAATCCTAACACACTTTATGGCCGACAGCTACCAGGCATAAAGTGTATGCGCGAGGCATGTGTTTTCGATCGGTATGTGAATTTGATCAATTTCTTTCTCGCGTATTTTTGTTGTTTTCTCGCGAGATTTCAGCTAATCTGCATATGTTTACAAACAGACAGGATCACGTTGTTTTTCTGCGGTGGATTATTTTTCTGCAAACATGTGGAAGTTACAGGTAGGATGACAAAAACACTACACATACCTTATCAAGTCGCCATTTTCTTATATTCACATTTTCCCTGTGCTAAAATTAGTAACCACCACTACTGACAATGAATAAATTTCCAATATAGATATTGTCTGCAAAGTAGGCCATGAACCCTTCATCTTAGGTCATCTGACTTTATCAACCAATGGGCGACGTTAATTTTTTTTGAGGCTCAAGAGGAGTGGGTTATTAGGTCGGAGACAATATAACGTTGAATATGTCTCTGGGTCAAGTTGGCTTGAAGTTTTTTTTGGCAATTTTAGTTTCACTGAACTTTGTATGAAATGTACTACACAATTTAAAAAAGTACACAGAGTATGAATTAGAAGAGATGAATTATGAATTTTAACATATAAATGATTTTAAAAATGCATAAAAGAATCAATTTAGCATATAAAGTATAAAGATAAAAATTTAATATTTAAAAAAGTGAACACTGAAGAACAGGGCACCAACAAAAATTTCTCTCTCTTTCTCTATCTATCTGTCTATATATATATATATATATATATATAAAACAATATATATTGCAGATCAGCTACAAAGTACAGGCAATATTCACCCACTAAATTGACAACTGCATATCAGGCAGTTCAGGAGACAGGTTTGGCTGTCCGGAAAGCTGTAACCACCACTACTGACAATGAATAAATTTCCAATATAGATATTGTCTGCAAAGTAGGCCATGAACCCTTCATCTTAGGTCATCTGACTTTATCAACCAATGGGCGACGTTAATTTTTTTTGAGGCTCAAGAGGAGTGGGTTATTAGGTCGGAGACAATATAACGTTGAATATGTCTCTGGGTCAAGTTGGCTTGAAGTTTTTTTTGGCAATTTTAGTTTCACTGAACTTTGTATGAAATGTACTACACAATTTAAAAAAAGTACACAGAGTATGAATTAGAAGAGATGAATTATGAATTTTAACATATAAATGATTTTAAAAATGCATAAAAGAATCAATTTAGCATATAAAGTATAAAGATAAAAATTTAATATTTAAAAAAGTGAACACTGAAGAACAGGGCACCAACAAAAATTTCTCTCTCTTTCTCTATCTATCTGTCTATATATATATATATATATATATATATATATATATATATATATATATATATATATATATATATATATAAAACAATATATATTGCAGATCAAGCTACAAAGTACAGGCAATATTCACCCACTAAATTGACAACTGCATATCAGGCAGTTCAGGAGACAGGTTTGGCTGTCCGGAAAGCTGCTAAACTGTATGGTGTTCCACTTACCACCTTACGTGACCGTGTTGACCAACGTGTCCATGTTGATACTGTTAAGTCAGGTCCTGACCCACTCCTCTCAGAGTTGGAAGAAGCCAGGCTGGTAGAACATATTGGTTACATGGCAGAGTTGGGATATGGGTATAGCAGGGCTCAAGTCATAGCACTTGCAAGTGACCTAGCCATACATGTTGGAAAGAGAGAAAAAAACAAGCCATTAAGCAGATTTTGGTTCAGCAATTTTCAGAAAAGGTGGCCAAAAATTAAATTGATGAAACCAAGAAGCCTTACTTCAATAAGAGCAAAGGCAGCCTCCATGGACACTGTACAAGCATACTATACAGAACTGGAGACAATTCTGGATAGGTATCATCTGAAAGACAGACCTGAAGGAATTTACAATGTTGATGAGAAAGGCATTTCTACAGAGCATACTCCACCCTACATCGTCTGTACTGAGGAAGGTGCTCCTCAAGCTGTCACTTCTCCACGTGGAAAGAACACAACTATTATAGGGTGTGGCAATGCAATAGGACAACAACTACCACCATACTTTATCTTTGCTGGGAAGAGGAAGATGGATCACTTAATTGAGGGAGGGCTTCCAGGAACTGACTATGATGTTTCAGAATCAGGATGGTCAAATTCTAACATTTTTGAGAATCACATTAAAAATCATTTCATGAAGTTTGTCCAGCCTAAAGAAGGAGAACACATACTTCTATTGTATGATGGTCATGTAAGCCATGTTACCTTGTCACTTCTTGACTGGGCAAGGGAAAACTGAATAATCCTTTTTGTTTTACCACCACATTGCTCCCACATTCTACAGCCTCTGGATATAGGATGTTTTGGTCCTCTACAGAGGATATATAATAGGGAATGTGCAACTTATATGCGACAGAATCCAGGCCATGTCATCTCAAAGCTTAATGTGTGTAAAATTTCTTGCAAGGCTTACTCATTGGCATTGTCACCTGAAAATTTAAGAGCAGCTTTCAGAAAGGCAGGTATATATCTATATAACAAATCAGCTGTACCAGAATCTAAACTGAAACCTTCCACTGTATTTAAGAAGCAAACTCAAGAAATCATTCAATCAACAGATTTAAGTTCATCTTCTATACAGACTAAGACCAATCTATCGGAACCAACAGATAACAATAACACTCCCAAAACTTCTACAAATTGCTCCATGTCAAACCAGCGGGTAGTAAGTGATCCTTCCAACTGTCAAAATGAAATTGATAATTCTGTTACTGTAACTGAATTTTTTGACGGCAAGAATATTGAAGCAGACACAAAAAAGAAAAAAAGAAAGCCAATAAAATCAATAAGTGGCATTGTTGGAGGACATGCAATAACAGAAGATGATGTTACAGATCAGATAAAGAAATTTAAAAAAAGCCAGTCAGATGATAAGAAAAAAAAGCCAGTAAAATCCACAAAACAGACACCTGACAAGATGCCAGCTGTTGCTCTCTCCCCACAGCCTGGTCCTTCAGCATATTATGTTGATGACAGTGGAAATGATTTCCAATCAGAGGACAGTGATACTGAGGGCGATTGCTGTATCTGTCATAAGAACTCTCCACCTGGTTTAAGAGACTGTCTGGACCTAGTCATTGTGAAGTGGGCATTATGTGATATTTGTGGTCCACTGGACACATCTAAGATTTTGTTCAAATGTTAGGGTTGTCCGTAGGCACTCTGAATTTAGATGCCCTCACGGCGAGTAGTTATTCGATTTTTTTTTATGAAATAAGAAATAACAATTACTTATAAAAATAATTTTTTTTTTGTATAATTTTATCTAAAATTGAAAAAAAAGAATACATATAACTTTTAAAAAAAATTATACTTAATGAAAAAAGATATTCCAGTACTTAATTCTTTACACTTAACTTGCTAATTTAAACCCGACAGTCTTTTCGTCTGAAATAAAATCTTTTGTGAATATTTCATTTAAATGAAATTTATTTGAATTTGTAAAAATTTGGGAGCCTTTTGGATGGAAGTATAATGAGCACTAAAGCTGAGTAGCGATTTCATCATATAGAGCCTCACGGTATAATGTCCAGACTATGGAACTCTTCAAATCTGGAGGTGATCGAAAACACGTCAGTAGTGTTGCTGTAATGTTAGCGAGGTCAGTAGTCCGAGAGATCTGACGTCGATTTTATTTTACTTTTCGACTTTTGTAAAATCGACGTCGATTTTACAAAAGTCGAAAAGTAAAATAAAATCGACGTCAGATCTCTCGGACTACGAGGTCAGTAGCTTCAAATCAATAAAAATATTAAATGCTTTGTTACTTTCATATCAGATTTTGTATTTTATTTCAGTTGCTTATTTACAAAAAAAAAAAATAACAATAAAACAGTATTTTTCTTGGCAGCAGAAATACATTCGGAAACAGAAAAACGATTATGTGATCGAAAACGCATGTCACCGCCACATTACGGTGACGGTCGGAGGAATTTTGCACCTTGTCAATAGTGATAGAACTATTCACTTATATCAAAACGGATATGAATTCAGTAACAGTTTACTTAAACATAGATACTGTGTGTGCAGTTATATTTACCTTTCCTTCTTTAACAGCTTTTTTAGGCATAATTATGCTGTAAATGTTACAATCTAAAAAAATTATGCTGGCAGAGTTGTTCAAGGCTGTTTTAATGTCTGCACCACGTGGGAAAAGGACAGAGCTACGTTAAGTTTCAGGTTTTGTTTCGTAAATGGGGATGGTGAGTTGATAATTTGGTAGTAAATTCAAATTAAGTCCATCATATATTCATCTTAAATTTTTAAAGTTCAATTTCATAATATAATGTAATGGAATATCATGGCCAAATGACACAAAATTTTTTACGCATAAATGCACGACTCTGTCTCAAGGAAACATGCAGTCGGTAAAACCATATCGAATTTTAAGGGTCCTAACTAAAAGAATCACATTATTACGATCATTAACCACTATTGGTGTTAATAGTCATACAACAAATGCTTTAAGATACACCAGTGCATGTAAATTATTTTCTGAATACCAAAAAAATGAATATAGTCCTTGCACTGTACATGTAAATAGATCGGTTTTCAGGTTCATGAGTAGTAACTCTGAAGATGAGACACCTCGGGTGGAAATAAAGGACAAATCAAGTGTAGATAAAGAAAAGATTCATTACATAACAGTTAGCAATCTACCTTATACGTCAGTGAAGGAGGATTTGGAGGAACTTTTTTCTGACGTGCAGATTATTGATGAACCACACATTGTAAGAACAGAAACGATGAATGCTACCGGTCAGGCCATATTAAAAGTACCAGATTCAAAAAATGTTTCATTATGTTTGGAAAAAAATGGTTCAGATCTTTCTGGTAGAACGATACAAGTTTGTGAAGAAAATGAAGAAAAGGCAATGGCACATCTTGGAAAAACTGTTGTAAAAATTTTTCATATACCATATGAATGGACAAGAAATGACTTATTTAATTATCTGTTGACCATTGGTGTTGAAAAATTAAAACAAGTTCTTCTTGTACCTTCAAAATTTGATGATCAATTGAATGCAGGTAGATGTTATGCTGTGTTTATTGATGAGGAAGCAAAAGAAAGGGCTATAAGCTTATTACATCTTCAGAAAAAGAAAGATGTTAAAATGAAACACTTAAAAGTGATAGAAACAAATCTGTTGTCTGCTTATTTTGACCATAGTAGAGTAACCAGAAACATAAAGAAAAGAAAGAAAGAACGATTTAGTGATAAAAGACAAATCTAGCTGTCATATATATATAGCTATAAACATTAAAAAACAGTAATTTGTCATTAAGATTTAAGGCTTAAGGAGTTTGTCAATGCATTCGTTCATAAAAAAAATTCTGTCAAGTTTTTTTTGAAAAAAAAAGTGATTTGAAGTATTATTATTAAAGGGAAAACTCTGTATTTGAAAGACTTTTGGTATGGTAATGTAGTTTAAATAAACTATAATAACCCATTTTGTTTTTTTTACATGACCTGTATAGGTAGAGAGCAAGAATGAGGTTATTAGAGTAGAGATCAGTTCCAGTTCATTTAAAGCTGCATTAAGTTTTTCAATTTACTGAATTTTTTTTTGATTTTCTAAACATATTTTTTTTTAAATTAAGGAATAACATGTGTTTTTAACAAGTTTATTGAGTCATAACATGAAAAACGATGTGCACACTTCATAATGCACGTAGCGATAAATAAACCGGAATCCTCCAACCCGTTGGTCAGTGTTTAACGATGATTATTGTGAGCTGGGAGCATGCACATGGATTTACAAGAACTCCAATAAATCGAAAGTGAAACCTGACAAATTGTAATAATTGTCCATCATTTATATCCAGATGTATTTGCAATGGTGTTATGTTTCCCTTACTAAGGCACAAATGACAAATTCAACAAAGTTCTATGTCTAATTATCATATTTCACAGTTCTGTAAGTTGTGTTTAAATGACTCAGTTTTTTATGACGTAACCATGTTCTAATATTAGATCCCACATGCTGCATCTCGCTGGGTAATTACTGTAATTTCTGTATCTATTTGAGCTTTTATCGTTGAACCAGATGTAACATTATTGATAGGAACATCATTAATTAGATCAGCACCATTTTAATTTTTTTCCTTGGAAAACTTAATGCAGCTTTAAGTACCATTGTCCAATTCTATTCCAGATCCAATGCTTAGAACTATTTTTGTTGATTTTTGTTTTAATGTAGTATGTAGGAAGTAACATGTCTACCATTTGTTCTATATATATAAATATTTATATTTATAAACATCAACAACTTAAATGTTTTTTATACAAAATTCAATATGCACGTACATGATTATTTAAAACAGATGAACAGCACATTCCTTTTTTAGTACATAAGTTGTTAATTTATTGAATAATAATTGGATAACTACATGAATACTATTTTGTGTAGAAATTGTCTGTCTTTGACAATGCATAGCAACAGGACTATACTGGTGAAGTCCCTGACATTCAAGTATAGACCCTCCCCCTTTGTTCAGGTGACACTGTTTATTACTGTCGTTTAATACAAAATGGCACAATTTATGATATAAATTCAGAGGATATAAACTACTTGTTCACAAGTAATAATAGGAAGGGGGTCACAAAGTATTTGGTAAACATTTTTAAATGAGTTTTTTTTAAAGCCAGGAAAATTGATGATGATCTATGTAGATAGTTTAAATTAACTATATTTTAAGCCAAATGAATTTTTTAAAATTCTTATTATAGTTGAAAATTTATGATGTTGAATAAAACAAATAGTTAATTTGAAAATCAGTTCTTGTTTAGAGTGGAAAACAGACATGTACTTAATCTTTTATGGACCTTTCTCTCGAGAACAGTTGTATAGTGTTGTCTGGAGAAGCGTAGTGGCCTTGCCTATCGGTTTGGTCACTGTGCATGTCCAGACAAAACTATAGGAGAACAGTTCCCTCGGGAAAGGTCCATAATAGAATAATAGTGCAAAGTTTTCATTTTAGGTTTGATATTACATGCGTTAAATGATGGTTGAAAGCCACCATTGCAAACTTGCATTTTTTTTGCAAGTGTATTCTATTCATTACCCATGTTTTTAATACAAATATTTTCAAATCAGTATAGAATACAATTTTTTGTTTTCACTCCAAAAATGAATAATTCACATCACAACGAGGGACCATACATGGATGTTTGGGGACTATACAGAGTATAGTTCTGTAGCCATGTATTGTCAAGGGCAGATGATTTCTACACCAAATAATAATCGTGTAGTTTTCCAATGATAATTAAATTAACATGTGATGTACTAAAAAATAAATGAACACGTAGCAAAAACATTCTGTAACACTGTAAGATGCATATTTAGTCATTTTTATGTTGGAAAATTTTAATAATAATACAATACAGCATTCAAGGGTTTGGTATCAATTTGCTTTATGGCTCATTGTGTTTGTGCAAATTTTTTTATCTGCATTACCAGAGGTGAAAGCAGGTCTAGTAATGGTTTGACTCTGCACATTAGTCCATCAATCCGTCTGTCTTCCAGTCTGTTACACTTCACCGGTGCATAGCTTGTGTAATCCATAACTATTTTAAACTTCAACCAAAAAGAATAAAATTTTACCCAGTTGTTTTGCACACATCAATGATGTGTAACTTCTATTTACCCTGGTAGGTGACATTTGATGATTGTTTTGTAAAATTATTGCATTTAGAACTTATGTCATTTTTTAAAGAAAAAACATATAAATGGTGCATTGTTTATGTAGTCCATAAAACACGTGTTAAAATTTGGTAATACAGCTGTATGTACTTTCTTGATACTCAGGAATAAATGAGTGGTTATAGTCATTTTGTCAGAGTATGAAAAAATTTAAAAAATAGTAGTTTGTAACTGAAAAACATGTACTTAGTAATAAACAACACAACCAAGAACATGATACTACATTAGTGTTGATAAAAAAACAACAGAGTAACGCATATTGCAACCACTGATCATAAATGTACTTACTTTTGGTTGGCAAAGTAATTTTATGCCATTAATACATTTTTAATGTGCCAATTGTCATTTTATAAATTGAGAAATTGGTCTTTATTTACAAAAAGCTATATATTGTTTGTACATGTATACCCGGTATTCAGATATTGTAATTTGGATGAATTAATATAATTACATTTTTCATATTGAGTTCTGTATATGAATGTTTCATCAAGTGATTACACAAACTGTCTGGCCTTCCTACAAATTACAACAGTTGTAAAACTCATCTAACCTTTTAATGCTATTTAGACTGTTTCATGCAATGCTCATGTGGCCACTACGCTCTTCCTTACTTCCAATATATACTAACATCAATATGGCAACCACAAATTGCTTGATGCTGATGTAAAAGATTAGTTTTATGATTCAAAACCTTATTTTCAAATTGGTAGGATGTAATTGTTAACATGGTGTGTTTGTGACCTAATATGGTTTATACATGGTCACTGAATATCATACCTGTGCTTGGTAGAACATTTTACAAAACAGTATTTGATACATAGATACAGCTGTTGCGAAATTTGTAGAATGAGTATTTCTGACTATTTCTGGTTGAAATAATTACAGATAATAATATTTCTTATATTGTAAACTACTATAGATAAACATGTATAATTCTTTATATCAGAAATAGGTACCTGTGGTAATAATGCCGGGGCAACATGGGTTAGGATCTTGTATGGATCTTGTAAAAGTTTCTCTTTTATTGCTTTTAAAAATAATCTTAATTTTAGAAAGGGTATTCAGAGTATCAAAAATGTGATGGAAATAAGTTATTTTTGAAGAAAAGATAAGTTTATTTAGATAATTGTTTATGAGGAAATGAGAAGTTATATTTCGATAATTTTATAATAAAATAAATATGAAAAAATTTTTAAAAAAATTAAAATGCTATATTTTTTGTTCAAAATTAAGGAAAATAATGGAGGAATAAAGTCAATGTCACCAGATTTGACATGAAGACAGTTTTCTTCCTAATAATAGACTAAATGTCATCATTTTATGAAGAAGCTATTTACCTGGGCTCAAAACTAGAAATGCAGTTTGTTTCTGGACATGCTTAACTGTTTAAAAAAATTAAAAATAAAATAAGATAGCAGTCCTTTTAACATATATATAACATATTTTCTTAGAATTATTTCCTATACCCATATTTAGCCCATGCTAAAGGTATTCAAGAAAATCGTCTCTAAAACGCTGACCCAAATGGAACCACAGGTACAATCTTCATGTATGAGAATACAAATAATCAACCAGAATAAAAAAAAAAATAAAAATAAAATAAGATAGCAGTCCTTTTAACATATATATAACATATTTTCTTAGAATTATTTCCTATACCCATATTTAGCCCATGCTAAAGGTATTCAAGAAAATCGTCTCTAAAACGCTGACCCAAATGGAACCACAGGTACAATCTTCATGTATGAGAATACAAATAATCAACCAGAATAAAAAAAAAAATAAAAATAAAATAAGATAGCAGTCCTTTTAACATATATATAACATATTTTCTTAGAATTATTTCCTATACCCATATTTAGCCCATGCTAAAGGTATTCAAGAAAATTGTCTCTGAAACTCTGACCCAAATGAAACCACAGGTACAATCTTCATGTATGAGAATACAAATAATCAACCAGAATAAAAAAAAATTAAAAATAAAATAAGATAGCAGTCCTTTTAACATATATATAACATATTTTCTTAGAATTATTTCCTATACCCATATTTAGCCCATGCTAAAGGTATTCAAGAAAATTGTCTCTGAAACTCTGACCCAAATGGAACCACAGGTACAATCTTCATGTATGAGAATACAAATAATCAACCAGAATAAAAAAAAATTAAAAATAAAATAAGGTAGCAGTCCTTTTAACATATATATAACATATTTTCTTAGAATTATTTCCTATACCCATATTTAGCCCATGCTAAAGGTATTCAAGAATATCGTCTCTGAAACTCTTATCCAAATGGAACCACAGGTACAATCTTCATGTATGAGAATACAAATAATCAACTAGAATCAAAAAAAAAAAAAAAAAAAAAAAATATCCTGAAAGTGTTATTTAATATATTGGTAATGGGTATTTATTTGTTTATTTCATTTTTTTTTTTTTTTTTTTTTTTTTTCGATTCTGGCTGATTATTTGTATTCTCATTCATGAAGATTGTTAAAAATTAATGGAAAAAAACACTTCTGTTCCCAAGTACATGTGAATTAAACCAAATTTGCTATTGAAGGTTCCACTTTTAACCATTTTGGTTTTAAAATGATGTTGTACACCTCAGTCAGGATTTATGTAATGATAGAGTGATTGTTATGTCTTGGTAATTGGAGGAAACTGGAGTACCCATGGAAACTACAAACTTTTTGGCAAGACAATCTAAAAATTTCTCACACAAACTTGGTAGTTAGAGGCACTTAAATCTGTCTGTGTTTAGACCTGTTGTTACCAAGTTCCCAGAAATGAAAAGATAGCCAACATTGTTAAATCATGATATATAACAGGTCTCAAACATATTTTTAACTATTTCAGAATACACAAAAACTAAAACAACCAGGATGAAAAAAAATTATACTTTACCATGGGATAAAATTATTTTTGCCCAACTGAAATGAATTCTCAATTACTGAAATGGAAGAAAGCATTATAGAGGAACGTGACTATGAACTTAAAAATACAAACTCTGAAAACACTGGATATACAGTGAAGATTAAAACTGAGAAATGTTTCACATTTACAGACAAGAATACTGATGAACTTGCTGTTATTATTCCTGAGGTATAACTTAAATTATATGTATAAATTATGTGTATTTATTTATAAATTAAATTAAGAAAATTTCAAAGGTACATAAACACTTGCAATACATGTTAACTGAGTGCAGTGCTTGTTCATTCATCTGGTGTGTGTGTGTGTGTGTGTGTGTGTGTGTGTGTGTGTGTGTGTGCAACTCAACCTGATAATGGTCAGTCTTAATTCTAGAAATTTAAATGTATTACTTGTCTTCTACTTTCTGTTATAGATTTTAATGCAATTTGGTTCAAGTGTAAACCAACATAATATAATGTATATTTACCATTCAGATGATGTGTCATGAAACATGTTCAGTTCCAAAGGTCATGATCTCAAGGTCTTATCGTAGCACATTTCATTGTTTTGTTAGTTTTATTTCGCTTACATTTCACAAAAGATTGTAATAATAAAACAGCTTAGGAACATGTGAATGAGACAGTTTATTATTGTAGGTCGAATGTCACTCAGTCAGATCTTAGAATACAGCTTAACTACGATTATTTGAAATTGAAAGGGCCTTAATTTTAGGTTAGAAAAATTAGGAGTTTAAACAAGTGAACTTGGAACTTTAAAATTCAATCCAACATACTTTGGCTTAAGACACATCAGTACATATTGCACATTCAAAGTGTTTTATCGGTATCAGTTTATAATGAATAATGTCACGACATATCATGATATAAGAAAAAGAAACGGACATATTAATTTTATTTCAACAAAAGTCAAAATTTAATGTCATCATATACAAAATCAATTACCTAAAGTAATAGATACGATATATAAATTGCACACAGGACTCTTTTTTTTTTTTTTTTTTTTTTTTTTTTTTTTTTTTAAAAATAAATTTAACAGAATTTAAAAAAAAAAAACTTAAGAAGTTTAAATGATATCTAGAATTGAAATAGATGTAAGACTGAGTGTTTTATCCATATCTAAATTTCTAGTTTGGATTTTAACCAAATTTTGTAAAATTGTAAACCAGAATAAGATAATGTGTTTAGTTTTGTAGGTAAAAGATCAAAGTCATGAGGTTAACTCGGACAAATAATTGTATATTTTACAATATATTCAAGGATGTGAAAAAATCTGTCCGGTGACATATGACTACTCATGAATGTTTATATTTAAGTGTTTTTGTCTGTATTTTATTGGAATATATACTAGTAGTCTGATTTTTTTTTAGACTAAAAACTTTGCAAAAGTATATGCAGCTTTTTTCTCTAAAATTTTAATGAAACAAAACTGTTATTAATTATAGATAATTTAATTACATGTTATTCTAGCAAGTGCTACAAATCATTTTAAAATAATATAAAAGAATATTTTTACAACAAAAATTTAACTCTAAATTAAAATGCAAAACTTGTGCAAATACATCAAATGACATCCCAAAAGCACACTCTTTTATCTCAATGGCTTAGAATTTGAAAGCAATAATCTGGCAGCACTGTTTTTAGTTCACCTGAGCCAAAGGCTCAAGTGAGCTTTTCTGATCAAAATTTGTCTATCGTCATAGAAATCATCGCCTGTAGCGGCGGCGTACGCAGCGTAAACATTTACATTTTTGACTTCTTTTCTGAAACTACAAGGTAGATTTCAATGAAACTTGGTCAGATGCATATATGGGCCAGTGCAATTCAGATTTGTTCGTGACGTTGTCATGGCTCCCATGGTTTTCAGTTTTGACTTTTTCTTTAAATAACCTTCAAAATGGGATCAAGGTCAAAGTTCAAGGTCATGACCTAGTTTGTAATTTGTGCAGTTTTAGGCTATTTTCTTCTAAATTATAAGAGATATATAATATTAAAACATTGTTAAAATGTTCAGCATGACAAAATGTAAAAAGGTATAAAGTTTTGTAACTGTATGATAATGCATGTAGGAGTTGTTGCCCCTGAAATGTTATTTTTTTGCTAAAAAAAACTAAAATTGCGCATTAGCTTTAAAACTATAAACTTTTTGTATAGGCATATATATTTGAATATTGTAGGTATTGATATGACGATCATTTTGATATGTGGCTCAAGGTCATACGTTCAAAGGTCAAGGTCATGGGTGCATAAAAAAGACTGAAATTGTTTATTATCTTGGAAACTATTAACTTTTTTGTATGGCATGTATATTGGAATATTGTAGGAATTGATATGGTGATTATTCTGATATAAGATTCAAGGTCTTACGTTTAAAGGTCAAGGTCATAGATGCATAAAAAGTCTCAAATTGTTAATTATCTTGAAAAGTATTAACTTTTTTGTAGGCATGTATATCAGAATATTTTATGTATTTTTGCAAATGATTTTGGATATATCCTCAGGTTGGCCATATCCTCAGGTGAGTGTTAAGGCCCATGGGCCTCTTGTTTTTTTGTACAAATGTATTGCCTGAAAGAAAAATCCCTTTATTTTGGAGTGTTGCTTGTATGATCTTTTAAATGTAAATTTCAGATACTTGATCCTACCTATGGAATGTATGTTTGGCCTTGTTCTGTCGTTTTAGCTCAGTATATATGGTGGCACAGGAAATCTATCAGAAATAAAACTATTTTAGAGGTAAAAAAAAGTTTGTCAACCTTGTATTATTTGTATTCAAACAGGAAAGAATGACATGACTATAATTTTGGATCACATTGCCTCTCAACTCCAAGGTTCAAATCCTACTGGAGCAGATTGTTTGCCATTTGGTTTACTGAAGATTCCGGTTTTCCTCCCTAAACTTCTTTTTCCTGCTGTATCTCAAAATTAATTTTATTTCTAAACTTGGTTATATCCTACTGCAGTACAACATTGACACAAACTCATGCAATCATTTTTCACGTTATACTCCAATAAACTACACAGCCATGACAAAACATGTAGGGTGTGGCTTATATCTCTTTGTATTTCATTGGCTAAAATTGTTTGTTAATGACAGTTCCAATGCAGAGGAAATTTTATTTCAATTATAAAAAAAAAAATCATAAAAATGAAACAAAACATTATTTTATGTTTTGGTTTAAGTTTTTAAAAATGAACTTGTAAAATAACTTGTGTTTTCAACAAGTTTATTGAGTCATAATCTGAAAAACAGTGTGCACACTTTTTCATAATGCACAATGTTGGTTGCACTTTATATACTCGCAAATGTGAAACCAGTACATATATAATTGGAAATGTTCAACTTACCTCATTATTAATATATATATATATATATATATATATATATATATATATATATATATATATATATATATATATATATATATATACACTAGTATATATATGTAAAATATATTACTAGTAAGTGAATTTATAATGTTATAACGAATTTCCATTATTGAAAAACTAATAATAAAAGCAAAAGATTTAACAATTCAAACATTGTTTATTTGACCTATCAATAATTTTAATGAAAAATTTAATATTGGATGCTGTTGATCAGGACAAAGAATGTTCATGAGGACTACTTTTTAAACAGGACTAAGCAGACACTAAATAAATTTAGATTTTTAATGTTTTTTTTTTAAGTCTATCTAGATTTTAAAATAGGAACATATATCTCAGTTTAATCTTATCACTATTTTCCCATGCTCATCCCTGTTTTTGCTCTATTTTAATCATTAAGCTTGGTGCAGGAACGTCTCTACCTGGTATTGTTGCAGCTAAATGTGGGGCAGATGTAGTGTTAAGTGACAGTGCAGATCTTCCTCAATGTCGGGACAACTGTCAACAATCCTGTCATGCTAATGGCCTAGCTGGAGTTACTGTAGTTGGTATAACCTGGGGTAGATTCGATCCTGGTTTGTTAAACCTTACTTCTGTAGATATTATACTGGGATCTGACTGTTTTTATGATACTAAAGGTGAGATGTATTACATTGTTGTTGTTAAATGGGATTACTTCTGTCACAAATGCACACACATATAAACATAAAAAATCTAGAATTTAAATTGTTTCATTTTTAACTAGATGCTTATTTTCCAATATCTCTGTTTCTAACATGAATGAACCATCTACATGTATTACTTGAATACCTGTACTTAATTGATCTCCAAACACAACCAGTGTAATACCAGTTTCTTTTGCTGATACTTCAACTTTACTGTTAGTGCTGCCAGGTATTTTATTTTTTTGTTGTCGAAAACTGATAATTGCAACCTTGTCTATTATAACAGCAAGGATAATAATTTCAGGGTCAGACCAGGGATTGAACCTGAGACCTTTCACACTAGAAGCCAGTGCTCTACCAACTGAGCTACCATGACCACTTCGTATTTTTATATCCTGTCTGTTGCATATATGAAGGGTTTATCATATTTGTACATTTCTCTGTCATGTTCATGCTTGTACAGTTGCCTGTCATGTTCATGCTTGTCCATTTGTCTGTCATGTTTATGCTTGTACGTTTTTCTGTCATGTTCATGCTTGTCCGTTTGTCTGCCATGTTCATGCTTGTCCATTTGTCTGTCATGTTCATGCTTGTCCATTTGTCTGTCATGTTCATGCTTGTCCATTTGTATGTCATGTTCTTGCTTGTCCATTTGTCTGCCATGTTCATGCTTGTCCATTTGTCTGTCATGTTCATGCTTGTACTTTTGTCTGTCATGTTCATGCTTGTACATTTGTCTGCCATGTTCATGCTTGTCCATTTGTCTGCCATGTTCATGCTTGTCCATTTGTCTGTCATGTTCATGCTTGTCCATTTGTCTGTCATGTTCATGCTTGTGCTTTTGTCTGTCATGTTCATGCTTGTACATTTGTCTGCCATGTTCATGCTTGTCCATTTGTCTGTCATGTTCATGCTTGTACATTTGTCTGTCATGTTCATGCTTGTGCTTTTGTCTGTCATGTTCATGCTTGTACATTTGTCTGCCATGTTCATGCTTGTCCATTTGTCTGTCATGTTCATGCTTGTACATTTGTCTGTCATGTTCATGCTTGTACATTTGTCTGTGATGTTCATTCTTTTACATTTGTCTGTGATGTTCATGCTTGTCTATTTGTTTGTCATGTTAATGCTTGTCCATTTGTCTGTCATGTTAATGCTTGTACATTTGTCTGTCATGTTCATGCTTGTCCATTTGTCTGTCATGTTCATGCTTGTCCATTTGTCTGCCATGTTCATGCTTGTCCATTTGTCTGTCATGTTCATGTTTGTCCATTTGTCTGTCATGTTCATGCTTGTACTTTTGTCTGTCATGTTCATGCTTGTACATTTGTCTGCCATGTTCATGCTTGTCCATTTGTCTGTCATGTTCATGCTTGTACATTTGTTTGTCATGTTCGTGCTTGTCTATTTGTCTGTCATGTTAATGCTTGTCCATTTGTCTGTCATGTTAATGCTTGTACATTTGTCTGCAATGTTAATGCTTGTCCATTTGTCTGTCATGTTCATGTTAGTTTCCAAAAAATGTACTGCTCAGTTTGCTTGTCCAAAACAGTGGGTTCACCTAATCAGTGCAAAATATATCCTACTTAGTTTTTCTCTCCCAGGCAATGCTCATGAGAGTTAATTTATGTTCTGCTCAATTTACCTGTCTAAATCATACAGAAGTCTCAACTGCCCAGTGCTGTATATCCTGAAAATCTTTGATATTTTTCAATTAACAATAAAGTTATCTTGATAAAATAATATTGTTATATACAATGTGCATGTCTGTGATATTGTTATTTTATCATGTATTATATTATTGATAAAGTAATGCCGTTATAATCAGACCGGCTTAATAGAATATTAGAAAATAGCATGTATTGGATAATTGCAACAAATTTTAAAATCCCGGTCATGTGTATTCTGTTGAAAAATACCTACATTGTTAGGCGTAATATATCCAACTTGATATGTTGATAAAATGATTCTGTTATTACCAAGTTGAAGTTTGTAATGTTATTAACATTATAATTTTACAGGACAAGTAAGCAATTTGTAACTTTAAAATGATGCACATGGTATTAGCTAAGGCAACCATAACATAATATAGTAGGCAAAAGAAACTAGCAAATAAGACAAGAAAAACAAACATGTTGAGACCATGCTGTTTATAAAATAGACACAGGATTAAGTCACCAAATAACATCCGGTAGTACATGTACAGTGGTTTTGTTTGCCTAAAATTATTACCAAATAAAGGTAGTTTCCCCTGGAGAAATTTGACACAAGTTTCCCAATTTGTCCATTAAAATTATGTATTATTTTTCTTGTTTTAGATTTTGAAGACATTCTTGTAACAATAGCTTATTTGATGGACAGGAATTCAAATGCAGAGTTTTGGTGTACATATCAAGATAGAAGGTATGTTTAACTTTTGTAGAATCACAATACAATATGATTCTGGATGGGTTTACTGTCTCCATTCGTGTAATCATGTTTTATAATGTAATAAATGAGTTTGAGGGTCCATATAGCCTTAAAATGTCTTAAATATCAATATATATATATGTTGTCCCAAATTTTATCTATCAGATAAGTTAATACAATCTATCTTCATCCCTCATTAATCGTGTGTCATTCGTCTTGTGTAAACTTTTAACATTTTAATCTCCAAACCCACTATGCCAAATTTTATGATACTTGAGTTCCATCATGCCTGGGTTGAAGGCCTTTCAGATTTGCACAAATGAGAATATTGTAGGCATTAGTACAACAATTATTTTGATATAAGTTTTAAGTTAAAATGTTTAAGGTCAAGGTCATAGATGCATAAGAAGACTGAAATGGTTAATAATCTTGAAAACTATACAATTTTTGTATAGAAATGTATCTTAGAAAATTGCAGGTATTAATACAACAATAATTTTGCTATTTCATGGGTTCAAAGGTCATTGTCATAGCTGCATAAAAAAACTTAATTTCTTGAAAACTTTAAACTTTTTGTATTGGCATGTACATTTGAATGTTGTAAGTATTGATATGAGATATGACAATCATTTTGATAAATGATTTGAGGTCATAGGTTCAAGGTCAAGGTTGTAGCTGCATAAGAAGATTGAAATTGTGAATTATCTTGGAAACTACTAATAGAATTAATAAAACTATTAATATTGTAGTTATAGATATAATAATTTTGATACATGTATATAATATGGTTTTTGGTTGTTAGTTAAAAGGTCAAGGTCATAGCTGCAATGATTAATCATCAATTGTACTTTAGTTGCTACATGCATTTTGAGCTATTTATAAATGACCTGTTAATAAAAATTTCTGAAGTACTGTGGCATCCAAACAGGGGAAAGTTTTTGTAATTACTGTACAGTTATTGTCTATTGTACATTGCAAATGATTTGTGACATATCCTTTAGTGAGTGTTGAGGCCCATGAACCTCTTGTTTTTTAATTTGGTCATACTTTGCTATCAACATTTAAACCTTAAATTAAGAGTAATTCTTGTTTTTTAATTTGTTTCAGTTCTGATAGAAGTTTAGACTATTTGTTATTGAAATGGAATCTTAAATGTGAGAAGATACCTTTGTGCACATTTGATGCAGAGTCATCTTGTCTGGCTGGTTCAACATTACCTGGAAACCATACCATACATATGTGGATAATAAAAAGGAAAATTTAATTTGACATTGGTTGAAAATCATTTGAAGCATTAGTTAATTAATAGTCATTTACTAACCTCTGAAGTTGTATTTCTCAAAACTAAGTCCTACAAGATATTATACTTTAAAGTTAAATCTCCCAAGACTTAGTCACTTTTTATGAGTCAACAGAGCTTAAAGAAAAGTTTGACAATGAAGATTCTATATGCTACTTTGTACTGGTTTACTGTTGTACAGGTTGTATAGTACAGGTCTACTGTTGTACAGGTTGTATTTTACAGGTCTACTGTTGTACAGGTTGTATTGTACAGGTCTACTGTTGTACAGGTTGTATTGTACAGGTTTACTGTTGTACAGGTTGTATTGTACAGGTCTACTGTTGAACAGGTTGTATTGTACAGGTCTACTGTTGTACAGGTTGTGTTGTACCGGTCTAGTGTTGTACCGGTCTACTGTTGTACAGGTTTAATGTTGTACAGATGCATTATGTACATGTTTTTTTTCAAATAGACTTTAGCGCTTCTTCTATGAAGAAAAAGGAGTATTTTGGCTTAGCTGTAGATATTGTATTGGTGACACATTACAGTTGAGTTGTATGACAAATGTAAGGGGTAAAATTGTTTATCTTACAAATGTTTGCATGCAATGTAGGTGGAAAATTGAAAACTTCCAAAGCAGTGTACTGACATTATATATGCTTATATATGTTTGTATGAAAATACATAGTTTATTTACCTATATATGATTAATAATTTACCGGGAATTAAAAACAAAAACTGTGTCACTAGAGACAATTATGAAATAAATAAAATATTAATGGAATTATTGACTTATGTTTTTGTGTAGAAAGATTGCAGAAGGTTGGAGGTTTTTTTGTGAGCATTATTCACTCTAAATATTTTATATATTTATTATATACTGTATATAGCTTCCTGCATATTCAGTCAAATGTGAGTTGTAGGCTGTAAGAAATCAGTTCTTTATATAGATAATTATTAATAGTTGTGTTCATTTAATGCTGACTAATTCTACTGTTATTATGGTTAACTTTATTGACAGACAAAACACATAAATCCGTGATGCTAAGATACATGAGAAAACTTAAAAAAGTCTGGCTCACACAGGTTGTAATGTTCTGCAAAATTATTACACAATTATTAAAGTAAGGTAATTAGTTTTTGGACACTAGCAAAAATTCTAAACATAGTTCTTGAAGAAAATAACTAGTCTTCATCTATGGAATTGACAATCTTTCTCACAACCCATAACACATTGAGTACAAAACATGTCAGAAGCACCATAGCCAAGCCTAATAATCTGAATTTATGTTTAGATTTATCCTCAAGATTACTGGAAGTTATTCCACCACTGGGAAGGATCTCTAAGCAGTGTTAGGTACTGTCATGTGGATACTGTTTCCCCTTACTACTTAGGTTTGAATCCCATCAGGTAAACCCTAGTGTGACAAAGTTTGTATTTTTAAGGTTGGTTAGTTTTAACTGAACATTTTTGTATATTTTTTATATGAATGAAATAATGTTCAATAAGCCATCAAACAGCATTGTTCACATCATAATCACTACTACCCATTATTAGAAAACTGATGTAATGTTGATAAAGAGAAACACAATCTATACCAGATTTCATTAAGTCTGACACAACTCATAGAAACCAAAAATAGATACAGTATAAAATAACACCAGTGTAATTCAAACATCAATATTCAGGAAAATATCAAAAACATATACACATATTTTCAATAAGGAACAGTTGTTTTACGTACAGGAAATAACTCATTTAGCATCTATATTGAAAACCTATTAAATAACATATGAAAACAAATCTTTTTTAACTACATACTTGATACAATATAAGAGAAAATATATTAGGTACTGTAAATGAAAAAGTTCTAAAAAAATGTTTCATATTTTGTCATACACATGTTTTCCATAAATTGCTCTAAATATAAAACACAGGTGAACTCTACCCTGTATTTTTTCCATATAGTGACTGAAATACATGTTTCTTCTCGCAAACTTAAAAAATTTTTTCTATATATTATGTCATAAACAAATGTTTTAAATATGAAGTTTTTAATATACTTTCATTACAATGTCCTTAATAATATGTTTTCTATATGATATTTCTACATACATTTCATATGTTGACCTAAACACATGCTTCCCAGATAGTTTAACTTTAGAAGGAATGTTTTTCATGTAGTTACCCTTGATGTGTTCTAATAACAGGTTCTATGCCATATATTGACAAAAAACATGTTTTCTATATGATGAGCTAAAGGCATGATTATTGTGAGGCAGTAATAGAGAGAAATACAATGTAACAATGAAGTTCTATGTCAAGTCAAGATTCTTTCATTGATAACAAAGAAGTCAGCTCTGTGTTGGTAGATGAAGTAGCCATGCTAAGAAAAACCACCAACCTTTGCAATCAAACTTTCTCCCACTAGGATCTGCAAGCCCAGAGTGGGTTTTGCATCTAGGCAATGATCAATAATTTCACTTCTTAAACAACATGACCACCTACTGAGGCCCAGGTAGTATTGCAGAGACATAAACATATAGCTACTGCAAACTGTACAAAGTAGAACAAATAGGTACAACAGAATGTATTTTGTAATAGCCAGTACATGTATCACCAAAAACACACAACAATGATTTTTAAAAAATTAAATTCAGCAATACTAAAGACTGGACAAGCACCTTACATAATGATTAAATTGTGTCCCAAGATACATGTATTTATCAAAGTAAATGTATTTCCAGCTTAGAGCATCAGTACATGGTTTAAAAAAAAAGAAAAAGAAAAAAAACAAGAGGCCCATGGGCCTTAACGCTCACCTGAGGAAATGTCGAAAAACTTACAAAGAACTTAATTACAAAAATCCTGCAATAGTTTATCAGAAATATCTAGTCACATTTCATTTATAAATAGCTCATAAACATGATTTAACTATTGTACAATGAATTATTTCCAAATCATTAACCATATGTTAATGCAGCCATAATTTTGATCTTTGAACATATGAACTTGAACCTTATAACAAAATGGTCGTAATATTAATACCTACAATATTCTAATATACATGCTTGTACAAACAGTTAATGGTTTTCAAGATAATTCCCAATTTCAGTACACTTATACAGCTATGACCTTGACCTTTTAATATATGACCTTGAATCATATATCAAAATTATTGTTATATCAATACATTGTACCTACAATATTCTAATATACATGCCTATACAAAAAGATAATAGTTTTCAAGAAAATTAACAATTTCAGTACACTGACCTTGACCTTTGAACATGTTACCTTGAAACATATATCAAAATGTTTGTCATATCATTACTAACAATTTTCTAATATACATGACTATACAAAAAGTTAATAGTTTTCAAGTTAATTAACAATTTCAGTCTTCTTTTACAGCTATGACCTTGAACTTTGAACATATGACTTTGAATCATATATCAAATTGATTTATCATATCAATACCTACAATATTCTAATATGCATGCCTTTACAAAAAAATAATAGTTTTCAAGATAATAACAATTTCAGTACACTTATGCAGCTATGACCTTGATCTTTGAACTTATGACCTTGAACGTATATCAAAATGATTGTCATATCAATACTTACAATATTCTAAAATACATGCTAGTACAAAAAGTTGATGGCTTTCAAGATAATTCACAATTTCTGTCTTCCTATGCACCTATGACCTTGAACTTTGAATATATGTCCTTGAAACACATATCAAAATGATTATCATATCAATACTAACAATATTCTCATAAACATGCCTATACAAAAAGTTTATAATTTTCAAGCTAATGCACATTTTTAGTATTTATCAACCAAAAACAACATTTCAGGGGCAACAACTCCTACATTGATTATCATATTGTTACAAAACTTGGTATCTTGTTAAATTTTGTCATGCTGAACAGTTCAACAATGATTTGAATTCCTAAATCTCTTAAAATTTGCAAGAAAATTGCCTAAAACTGCATAAATCACAAATTAGGCCATGACCTTGATTTGTGACCTTGACCCTATTTTAAAGTTCATTTCAAGAAAAAGTCAAAACTGTTCAAAAAATAGTCAAGTTATAACAATTTGAAGCCATTTTACGAAATATTTTAAATTTAACGCAAAAACACGTAACCCATTTTCAGACCAAATTTCACGAAATGAACAAACTACAGGGTTAAGACCCTAGAGAAGCCAAATATCACATCAGTTTTTTCTCCCATCATCGGTTTTGGAGAAGAAGATTTTTTAAGATTTTTGGACCCCTAGGTCACCTTGACCTAGTTTTGCTAGCCATGGCTATGCCATGAAGAAATCTGAATTGCACCAGCCCATATATGCTTCTGACCAAGTATCATTGAAATCTGTCCAGCAGTTTTGGAGAAGTCTAAAATGTGTGTTAACGACGCACATACGCATGCACACACACATGCACCCACACACACACCCACACACGCACATACACACGCTGCACCATGCCATAAGCTCACACGACCTTTCAGTCAGGTGAGCTAAAAACATTAGAACAGATTCAAAACAGATTGCCAAAATTTGCCAGTTTATATTTTAAGGAAAATCTTAGTTTAATAACCTCCAAAATTAAAGACCAGGTATCTCAGAAACTGCATAATAAGGCTATTGTAATTTAATTTTTCTGTTAGTTACTGTAATGTTTTTATAGAATCATTATATCCAATGTTATAGATTTTTTTTAAAATTAATTTTTTGGTAACGAGTTCATAATATAAAAGTTCTGCAAACTTTCTCAATACCATTATTGAAACAAAATTCAAAGTATATGTATAAGCAGAGAAATAGAACTGATAGTGTTAGATCTCTGGTACAAAGTTTAAATTAAACCTTATATATACACAAGTAACCTTGTTGCTGGTACAAAGCTAATAAATAAACTTTTTTATCTAACTTGGAACTGTTGAACAGGTGCTCTTTATTTTGCATTATAAAAGGATATAAAGTAAATCATAATTTTTATTGAAATAAACAAAAAGAAAGCTTAATAATTTAATTTCTGATCATGTTTTTAGGTATAGTTTTTAACAAGTTTTAGCTAAAAATGTCGTTTGAAGTGATTCCTACTCTAAAATGGCCAGGCATAATAACGGTGTGTTTTATCATAGTAATTAAATTTTTATTGTATTGATTACTTTTGACCCTATAATAAAATTTATTTATCATTATTCTAAGTTAATTAATTCAATTTTGATATTTTAATCATGCATTTCAGGAAATTTGTTGTCAACAATGTTGACAAAACACTACAGATATTTTGATAAATAAAGATATCAAAATAATCAATCAAGTCCATTCAAAATTATAAATGTGGCTCCCTTTCTCATTTCTTATAAAAAAATCTTTCCCAAGGGATTCCCTAGATAATTTCTGTTGAACATTAGAAGATTTATATCTTTAAGCTCTTTATTTGGTATTAAAATCTAAAAGACTAAAGTTATAGGTATAAAGTAAGAAGAAAAAGCATGCTCCCTCTCTTTCTCTCAGATCTTTTGAGAAAGAATAAAATAGGTGATGAAAATCAGAAAAATATTTTTTTTAGCCTAATTAACATAGAGATTTTATATACGTTGTTAGTCTTTCTGCTATTACAATTTTGAAGCTTCCACATTCATAACAGAAGTGAAACATGAAAAAGCTGAAAGCTTTCTATATATTAATTCTTTTCTTCTTCACAGTACCTGGTATCTTTACAATATCAGAAGTGGCAGTTTTTCACAATAAGATCTTGTTTGACCATATATTGGAGAGACATACAGGTTGTGTTGAAGATGTTATTCATTGTGGCAAGCTGTGTTCTCACCATCTAATGTGCATGTCGTTCTTCTACAAAGCAGATGGTTTACCAATTTGTCAGCTACACTCTACAGTTTTAACTGATATAAACAGAACCAGGGATGTACAAGGATGGTTGTATTATGTATTTGATAATGGTAATTTTCTATAAACATACCTTATATATGTGTTGGATGAATTCATGATGTTAATTATGCCCCAGTCAAGATTTTTTTTACTTATATCCAGACAGTTCAGGAATGGTGGAAGAAACCTAGGTGTCGAGAGGCACTGTGATCTGTAAGCCTGCTTTAGATCACTAGACCACTAAGGCCACCATGCATTAAATATATAGAGTGTTAAGAAGTAGATATTATCTGTAGATGCAATACTCAGGATACTGTTTTTCTTTTGTTCCTATTTTTTTTTTAAAAAAAGGAAATTTGCTGACTAGTGTTTAAATTCCTCCCCAACCCTGGGTTTTATTATTTTTTCTGTACATGCCTACCACCATCAAACAATGTATCATGAACAAATATTTAGTAAAATGTCAAGGTTATGTCATTAGTTTAAAGAGGAGGGACGTTTCGTGTGTACTTTGTGAACTTCAAATTTTGATTGTTTATAATACCTTTGTTTTGTTTATAATTTCAGACAGGTGTCCGTATCAGGATGAAGATGGATTTTTATTAGACAGAATAGCAGGTATCTGTATAAGATACATGAGAGAAGGTGTCAGTTTTCAACAAATGAAAAACAACTGTCAGAGGTTAAATGCTACAGTACTCAAGATAACCAGCTCTCTCAAAGAGAAGAGGGTTGTTGAAATTATCAGTAAGTACAGTATATTGATTTGGTTTCCAACAAAATATACGACAGGTGAATTTTGATTTTATGTCTGCTACACTTTATATTTTACATTAATTTAACTGTATGTGTGGCCTCAGTGGCTAAGTGGTCTAAAGCACTGAATTATGGATCACAGTGCCACTTACTGACCAGGTTAATTTGAATCCAACACAAGCAGATCCTACTCTTAACAGATTTGTCAATTCTCTTGCCAATTGTCTCATTTTTATTATTATTATTATTTATTTTTTTTTTTTTTTTTTGGGGGGGGGCTTTATTTTTCCCCACCTTCTGAGAGCTGCTAGACCACTTAATGCAAGTGCAATTCTAATGAAAACACCATTTCTCAAAATCATTCATATAATTGACATCAATCATGCACTGTTTTTTCATTATTTTTTTTTCATTTAAATATTTTGATTTGAATACTATTTGTTCATTTGATATAGTGATTCTGCAACTTATCAAGTTGACAATTTTGATGGTTAAGATTAACTGAAAATGGTTTTTTAAATGTTTTTTTAACTTAAGATTTTTTAGCTATTTTTTTTTTTTTTTTTTTTTTTTTTTTTTTGTTATGAATCTCAAGGTTAATTGATCACATGTGGTGTGTAAATTTTGCAGAAGTATCTTTGCAGCTTTGCACTTATGACAACCTTAAGAGTGCAGTCACAGACCACTATATCCATTACTTATACCGGTACAAACAGTAGAGACTGATTTATTCTTGTTTTCTTGTATTTGACATGAAAATTGGAAGAAATTAAGAAGACAAATACAGTTCTTAGTTTATAACTAGCGTCTAATGTTGTTTGATAAAGGTTTGTTTTCTAATGATTGGTTGGTATAAATGTTGTTCAACATTGCATCAAACTTGGCCATCAGATGAAACCAGAATCATAATGTTGTCATTAATCCATACTATGCATTAATCACTCTATTTTTTCACATACTATTTTTATCAATTTTGAAGACATCAGTACACAAATAAGACTTTTCAAGACATTCACATTGAATTTGAATATCAAGGTCAAGCTTAAAATGTAGAGTTATTTAAGAGATATTTACTCTTAAACTGATTTCTTTAAACAATTGACAAGAGGCCCATTGGCCTTAACGCTCACCTGAGGATATGGCCAAATCATTTGCAAAATACATACAAAATTCTAATATACATGCCTATACAAAAAGTTAATAGTTTTCAAAATAATTAACAATTTGAGTCTTCTTATGCATCTATGACCTTGACCTTTAAATTTTCGATCTTGAATCTTATATCAGAATGATCGCCATATTAATTCCTACAATATTCCAATATACATGCCAATACAAAAAGTTAATAGTTTTTAGGATAATAAACAATTTCAGATTTTTATGCACCTATGACCTTGACCTTATGATGTATGACCTTGAGCCAAATATCAAAATGATCGTCATGTCAATACGTACAATATTCTAGTATATATGCCTATGCAAAAAGTTAATAGTTTTCAAGATAATTAACAATATGAGTCTTCTTGTGCATCTATGACCTTGACCTTTGAACATAAGACCTTAAATCATACATGAGAATATCAATTCTTACAATATTCAAATATATATGCCTACGCAAAAAGTTAACAGTTTTCAAACTAATGCACAATTTTATTTTTTATAAGCAAAAAATAACATTTCAGGGGCAACAACTCCTACATGCATTATCATATAGTTATGAAACTTTGTACCTTTATAAATTTTGTCATGCTGAACATTTTAACAATGTTTTAATATTGTATATCTCTTAAAATTTTGAAGAAAATCGCCAAAAACTGCAAAATTACAAACTAGGTCATGACTTTGACCCCTTTTTGAAGGGTATTTCAAGAAAAAGTCAAAACTGAAAACCCCATGTCAATATCTTTTCAAATAGTCAAGTAATGACAATTTTAAGACATTTTACAAAATTATTAAAATTCAACGCAAAAACGCGTAACCCATTTTTTGACCAAATTACACCAAATGAACAAACTACAGACTTAAGTCCCTAGAGAAGCCAAATAGCACATCAGTTTTTTCCTCCAATCATCGGTCTCGGAGAGGAAGATTTTTAAAGATTTTCTTTACCCCTAGGTCACCTTGACCTAGTTTTAGTAGCCATGACAATGCCATGAATAAATCTGAATTGCACCAGCCCCTATATGCTTTATGACTAAATATCATTAAAATCTGTCCAGCAGTTTTGGAGGAGAAGTCGAAAATAGGTGTTAACGATGCACACACACATACACACGTACGCATGTACGCATGTACGCACATACACACATGGCACCATGCATAAACTCACATGACCTTTTGGTCAGGTGAACTAAAAAGACTACTAGCTACTACAAAGGTAAAGACATGGGCAAGAAAATCATGTCATGATATTCTCTTTTAAGTACATGTATTTTACATACAACATGCTAAAATATGGTAAATAATAAATAAATACCAGGAAAGTAATGTCAATAATGATCTGTAAAATTTTACAAATGTTTTTCTTGATAATGCAACAATAATACTTAATTGTTGTACCTTTTTTTAATTTTCAGGCAAGATCTGGCCTGTTAATCAAGATTTTTTAATACAAGGCAAGTTCAATCAGTCATGGCAATTTGATGACGGAATAGACATGACATACTTTAACTGGGCACCTGGTCCGAAAACAAAATCAATTCAAAACTTACGAATATTGATGAGGGTAACTAGTGGTAATAACATAAAATCTACCAGTGAGTGGTATCCTGTGGATGGAAAATGGCCACATATGAACTATATCTGTGAGAAGATTTAACAGATAGCTATTTTACGTAGCCATTGAGGATTCATTTGCCAAAATTTCTGACATTGAAGGCGTAAATACACATACATATATTCATGATAGTGTATACTTTATGTATTTGGAAATATTTGTATGAAATTTTTATTATGAAGGAAAATTAAATAATTTTAGCAAAATTAAATCTAAATTTTCTTAATGATCAACAATAATCATATTCTGCAGATTGTGATTGAAGTAAACTAATTCATCCATCTTTATATATCCTAGTCAAACATTTTTAGTTTTGTAAGATGTTATTGTTTTGTTAATATTTCATCTGTAAATACATGTAATACTAAGCCTAAAAGATAACCTTTAATTTGTGGAAAATGTTGATTCAAAAATCACAGAAAAGGCTCGTCTCTATGTGAAAAAGACTGAATCTAGAAAATCAGGTTTTATCTGTACAAAATGTTGACATATACTGTATAAGTATTTATATTAGTGTGTATTATATTTGGCGCTCCAGAGGGTCTCCAACAATTAGCGTGTATTAATACTGGCACTGTCATTGTTTCTGCTTAGACAGGTGAGCTCAAATTAATGTCAATGTGAATTGATATTGATGGAAATTAATTTAACGCCAAAAGCACCAATAATAATTCACAGCCAAAATAGATACTTAATATACAGTAATCACTGTTTAACAGAACAGGACTTTGTGTCTTGACAACCTTTACCTTAAATTTGCTGTGTATAGAACATTTCACAAACTTTAAGAAATATTGTTACAACATAAAATATGACAATATAAATTAGCTTTTATTTTTTAAAAGATATGTAATTTCTTACATACAGTCAATCATGTAACAAAATATATCAATAAGTTACAATACATACAATACACAAATCATTAAGAGTTACTGTGATAAGATGTTTATATAACACAATCACATGGCTGTACATGTTAGAGTACATGTACATGTACTTGGATACTAAAGTAGTACATCAATCTGTACAATGGTGTTTTGATTTTTTTATGATTATTAAATTGAAGTACAATTTAAACACAATTTACTGGTATATAAACTGTTTTTGTTCTATAAGTTTTTGCTGAGACCAATGAGCATTTATATGAGTTATATATATATATATATACAATGTATATATCATTAACTAAAAGACTTTCACAGATTTGGCTGTTCTGGTGACTGGGGATACAAATTAATTATTATATAAGCAATTTGAAGTTCTTTAACCATTGAACTGTTAATAAGTGGAATCATAGTGTTGTAACTTACAATACCATGCAAAACAAGTCAATAAGTTATTCTGTCATTAGAAATTAGTTAATAGCTAGATTTAGATTCTGCAAATTTTCATATTTTATTAATTAATTTTTTCAATTCTTGAATAAATAAAAACAAATTTAAAGCATCTTCAGGCACTTTAACCTGATACTTCTAACACATGATTCATCAGTATTTTCAATACAATATGATATAAAAGCTTTTTGTTCAATCATATGATTTTCTTTGAGACAATGTTAAGGTGGTCTATTTTCAGAATTTCATGATCATACAACAAAGATCCCTCCGAAGATTATTTCAGGTAAAAAGACCTAAAAGAAGACAAAAGATCATTTTGTAAAGAATATTTGAAGCCAAACAAAAATAACCAGGAATGATATGGTATAAAACAAACAAGACAAAGAACTGCATAGACTTAATAGATCTTATGTTGACCTTCGGCTTTCATGGAGCCATAAAGATATGTAAAAGAAAGACAAATTGTTCAATATATTTGTATATTCATGATAAATTGCATGATTATCACATTGCAATTTATAAACCAATACATGTATCGGAAAACTTGTAATTTTTTCAATAAATGTTTGTTATATGCAGCAAAAAAGAGACATTCCAAATCAATCAGATCCTGACTTGAAAATATTTACAGATAAAAGAATGGGATGATCATTCTGCTTTAATGCTAATTTCAATGCTGTGCATTTTAATAGGTCACTCTTTCCCAATTAAGCTAAAAATAACTAACAACCAATTATATATGATTCACAATCTGAAAAAAAATATAGGAATTTTTTCATTCAAATTTTAGAGTATTTTCTTGAGTATTTTCAATCTTTTGAAGCTTTTGTAATTAATACATTGTAATTCAATTTCACGTGTTTCATGTACTCATGTACTCATCAAATATGTCAAAAGCAAGGTAAGATTCCTCTATAAAAAAATTCAAATTCTCAAAATCTCAAATTATATTGGGATAGTGAAAGTCTTTAATACTACATAATTTATTTGACTCTTACAAGGATAGATAAGATATTTTTACAGTACATGATTTTGACTAGGATAGACAGAAATTCTTCAGATTTATAATAACAACAACAACACTGCAGATTATAGCATCAGCTTTAACTTCCAGAGTTTTATCTATAGTGTGCATTGATAGCTCTTCCTATAATCAGTCGTCGCACTTCACTTGTTCCTGCTCCTATTTCATATAGCTTAGCATCCCTGAGATATCTTCCTGTAGGATAGTCATTTATATATCCATTCCCACCTGTAATATAATTAAATTAATATATTAAAGTTGCTTAATGTCCCATAAGCAAGAATGTTTAAAGAATAAAATTCAAGATCAACACACCCCCAATCTCAAAAGAACTTTATGTATTGATGCTTCATACATGTATAAAGTGTCAAGTTCTGTGGCCTTTCAGTTCATGAAAGAAGATGTTTAAAATTTTTATTACCGGTATTCCCTTAATTTGTGTAAAGGTCAATCAGCTTTGCAAACTTGGTAAAATTCAAAGCCTGATGCTACCTCTGAAGTTTCAAGGTTATAGGCCTTTCAGTTTATGAAAAAGTGACTAAAGGTTTTACTGCTTAAAGTCAAAGTGATTTTAAATAAAAGACAAGACAGCTTTGAAAACTTAAAAAGAAAAGGACAGGCACCATCTTTGCCACATTTCATTACCATTTCTTTACTGGTTCTACAGAAGAAAGAAATCTAAATAAAAAGTATATGGACTAAGAACAAAAATGAAATAAAAAATAAATAAATAAAAATTTAAAAGTTTACCTAGGGTATTCATTTTTCTTGAGCTAAAAACCAATCAAACCAAACTTATAACATTGTTTGTAATTATTGACACTAATACTCAAGTCAGTCAAGATCATACTCACCAGGGGTATGACAAGTTTTCCTGTACTTCATACATGCAGGTTAAAAGACCTTAGTTTAAATAACTAACTTATAGATCAATTTCTAAATGCAACAGTTTGAAATTTTCGCTTGCAGAATGGAATTGTGATCCTTTGTGATCCCATGGTTTCCTCCAACTACCCCAAAACTTAAAGCCTTGATACAAATGCAAAAACACATAAAACAACATCACTCAAATCCATTCTTAAAGCATTACCTAAGATCTGTATTGCTTCTAGAGCCAACTTAGTGGCAGCTTCAGCTGTGAAGAGTATGACTGCAGCACAATCCTACATAAAACAAAACATATTCATTGTATTTGGAATACTGTAGTTTTTACATAAAACAAAACAGATAGATTATACCTTTTGTTGTAATACTACACAGTCCTACATTATATAACATACATGTACATTGAATATGTAATACCCGACAGTACTATATAAAATATATACATTATATTTGCAATACTACACTTTCTACATTAAAAAAGGTAACACTGTAGTCCTAAACAAGAGGGCCATGAAGGCCCTGGACGCTCACCTGAAAATGATGTACACTCAGCTCGATTTTGGCAAACTGGAGCTTCTATTCTTAAAAGAGATTTTTTCCTATATTTCGAGCTAGTGACCTACTTATTGACACAAAATGACCCATATATAAACTTGAGCTAGCTTTTGTCAAGAGCATCATTCTGAGACAGTTTGATAAGATTGGTCTAAAATGGATCCCCTCATATGTGTTAACAAGGTTTTTATATAATTCGACCTAGTGACCTACTTATTGACCCAACATAGCCCATATACAAACTCGAGCTAGCTTTTGTCAAGAGCATCATTCTGACTAAGTTTGATGAAGATTGGACTAAAATTGGGTCCTCAGGAGTGTTAACAAGGTTTTATTACAATTTGACCTAGTGACCTACTTATTGACCCAACATGGCCCATATACGACCTTGAGCTAGCTTTTGTCAAGAGCATCATTCTGACTAAGTTTGATGAAGATTGGACTAAAATTAGGTCCTCAGGAGTGTTAACAAGGTTTTTTCTACAATTTGACCTAGTGACCTACTTATTGACCCAACATGACCCATATACCAACTTGAGCTAGCTTTTGTCAAGAGCATCATTCTGACTAAGTTTGATGAAGATTAGACTAAAATTGGGTCCTCACCAGTGTTAACAAGGTTTTATTACAATCCCACCTAGTGACCTACTTATTGACCCAACATAGCCCATATACAAACTTGAGCTAGCTTTTGTCAAGAAGTTTATTCTGACTTAGTTTGATGAAGATTGGACTGAAATTGGGTCCTCAGGAGTGTTAACAAGGTTTTATTACAATTTGACCTAGTGACCTACTTATTGACCCAACATGGCCCATATACAACCTTGAACTAGCTTTTGTCAAGAGCATCATTCTGACCAAGTTTAAAGAAGATTGGACTAAAATTGGGGCCTCAGGAGTGTTAACAAGGTTTTTTCTACAATTTGACCTAGTGACCTACTTATTGATCCAACATGGCCCATATAAAAACTTGAGCTAGCTTTTGTCAAGAAGATCATTCTGACTAAGTTTGATGAAGATTGGACTAAAATTGGGTCCTCAGGAGTGTTAACAAGGTTTTTCTACAATTTGACCTAGTGACCTACTTATTGACCCAACATGGCCCATATACGAACTTAGGCTAGCTTTTGTCAAGAAGATCATTCTGACTAAGTTTGATGAAGATTAGACTAAAATTGGGTCCTCAGGAGTGTTAACAAGGTTTTTCTACAATTTGACCTAGTGACCTACTTATTGACCCAACATGGCCCATATACGAACTTGAGCTAGCTTTTGTCAAGAGCATCATTCTGAATAAGTTTGATAAAGATTGGACTAAAATTGGGTCCTCAGGAGTGTTAACAAGGTTTTTCTACAATTTGACCTAGTGACCTACTTATTGACCCAACATGGCCCATATACGAACTTGAACTAGCTTTTGTCAAGATGATCATTCTGACTAAGTTTGATGAAGATTGGACTGAAATTGGGTCCTCAGGAGTGTTAACAAGGTTTTTCTACAATTTGACCTAGTGACCTACTTACTGACCCAACATTGCCCATATACGAACTTGAGCTAGCTTTTGTCAAGAGGATCATTCTGAGAAAGATTGATTAAGATTGCACTTAAATTGTGGCCTCAGGAGTGTTAACAATCAAAAGTTGACGCACGACGCACGATGCACGACGCACGTCACACGACGCACGTCGCACGACGCACGACGCACGCCGGACAATGACCCACCACAATAGCTCACTTGAGCACTTTGTGCTCAGGTGAGCTAAAAAACAAAACAGATACATTGTATTTATAATACCCCATAGTCCTACACAACACAAAACAGATACATTGTATTTATAATACCCCATAGTCCTACACAACACAAAACAGATACTGTACAGATATTTTGCAATACTGCAGAATTATTTTAAAAAAAAAAAAAAATAAAAAAAAAATAGATACTTCTTATTTCAAACACATATACATGTATAAAGCTCAGTTTTACTGGCTCACTTGGATGTCAGACAGACAAGTTAAACTATATGAACACATTCAACACAAATACAGTTGGGGACTGCATGTTCATTTCACATTTACTTATACTGAGATATCACCATCTATAATGAAAAAAACCATAGACATTAACATGCATACTTGCTATGGCTATGTGCATTGAAGATTCTAAACTTTGCCTTTCATGACAAGCAAAATCAGTGTTGTATCTCCACCATAGGACTCTTGATTTTTTAGCAGTCTAATGCATTTCAAAAAATGGTCATTAACTAACTTTTTAGTCTGAATCAGACCAGGCAAAGGCAACTGACAGGGGCTACATCAACCCTTACTCTCAACCATTACTAACTTGTCCAACTAAAATTATCCATAAATAATAGAAGCTTAATAATGCTGAACAGCTTTTAACTTATTACCTAATTACTCTGTAAAAATTGTTGATGCAACAAAGAAAAAAAAAAAAAAAAAAAAAAAAAAAAAAAAAAAAAAAAAAAAAAACTAAAGCATGTAATGTACTGATATAAAGAATCCCTAACATTAGGTGATCTGTGTCCCTGATCCAGACTTCTGGCTACATTATACAAGTAAGATCGTGAAGCATTCAAAGTTGTATACATATCTGCTAATTTGGCTTGGATCATCTGTAAATATACCAAGAAAAATAGTAAAAATTGAAAAATTTTTGTAGAAAATAGACAAAAATTAAAATACAAACAAAATAAAGATCAATAAGTGCTTCAGTAGAAAACTTAGTTAATTAGTTCATCAAATAAGAGGCCCATAGGCCTTAACACTCACCTGAGGATATGTCCAAAATTGTTTGCAAAGTGCAATAGACAATATATTCAGTACAGAAACTTTACAAGTTTTCTCAAGTTAAGAACTGCCACAAAACTTAATCAGAAATATATCCAGTAACATTTCATTTATAAATAGCTTATATAATATGCATGAAGAAACTGTAGTGCAATAAATAATTTCCAAATCATTAACCAATTTCAGTATACTTATGCAACTATGTCCTTGATCTTTGAACATATATGACCTTGAACCATATATGATCATCATGTCAATACCTACAATATTCTAATATACATTGCCTTTACAAAATGTTAATAGTTTTCATGATAATTAGCAATTTAAGTCTTCTTTTGCAGCTGTGACCTTGACCTTTCAACATATGACCTTAAACCATATATCAAAATGATCATTGTCACAATACCTACAATATTATGATATACATGCCTATACAAAAAGTTGATAGTTTTCAAGATAATTAGCAATTTAAGTCTTCTTTTGCAGCTGTGACCTTAAACTTTCAACATATGACCTTAACCATATATCAAAATGATCGTTGTCACAATGCCTACAATATTATGATATACATGTCTATACAAAAAGTTGATAGTTTTCAAGATAATTAGCAATTTAAGTCTTCTTTTGCAGCTGTGACCTTAAACTTTCAACATATGACCTTGAACCATATATCAAAATGATCGTTGTCACAATACCTACAATATTATGATATACATGTCTATACAAAAAGTTGATAGTTTTCAAGATAATTAGCAATTTAAGTCTTCTTTTGCAGCTGTGACCTTAAACTTTCAACATATGACCTTGAACCATATATCAAAATGATTGCCTTACCTGGCGTATCAATCAATCCATCAGCTAGAATTTTTAAAACTTTATACAAATTAAATAAAATAATTTTTTTTTTAATTTTTTATATTGAATTATTTATTTTATGTTTTTATTTCAAAGGAATAACTAATTTTCTGTTGTTTCTACAGTGTACTATGATGTCTACACAAGTACTAAAAACGACCTCATCCGATGTATCCATCAATCAATTTTGTCCAAGGGCATTTTCGGTTATTTGCATATTCCGCTTAATTGCATAAAATTTTCTGACAAACGGATTATGCAATTAAGCGTAATCTACTGTATATTTAATGATGTCATTTTTTCTGACAGTCTGCAAATTGGCCATAAGGCCACATGAAGACATTAGCAAACATTCAGGTAAAACTCAGTTAATCAGAATTGGTTATTCTAAACTTTATCTGTAAATTTCATAAAATTTTCAGGAAATTCCGTAGTGTACCTGATACAATATGTATTTAGATTTTGTTTTCTACTGATAGTCTAAATAGAAAAAGAAAACTTATTACACTAGAAGCATATACACACTGTTAAATATGCAACTTAGCATTAAAATACAATCTGTTTAACAGGAATATTGCTCTAGTCCTAGTGACCTTCTATCATTTTATTGGATTGTGTATACCATCACTTCAACATTACAGGGGAATATTATTACCCTGGTAGCAAATTTAGTTATACATGCCAGGTGCTCTGGAAGAGTAAGTAACTCCTGTCTAGCTAACAACACCCTAAGTCAAATTTGAGAATGAAAGTAACATGGAACTATGGTAAGTCAAATATACCCAGTATAAGTTTGAATACAGTGACTTCATAACTATCAACAATATTGTGATGATGGCCATAAAACTTTTTAAGGGCCTTGATTAATTGTGATTGTAACAAATGTGACCTTCTTTTCATTATTCAGTGGTTTTTGTAGTGTCAGAGCAAAGACAAGAAACAGAAGCTATCATCTGTTGTCTTAAATCTGTGATCACTGATCAGTTTCTGTCTCCTATTATCACTGTCCTTTGTCAGCAGTCAAGGTCAACTAGTTTCCATATACATGTTATGGAAATGCGTTGCTAGTTGCATATAACATTAATTCCAATATTTCTGACAAATGCAGATATAGACAAACCACATAACTTCTATTGTCTGCTTTTTCAGGCAAAAAACACACAAAAATCTCTGAAAAATTCAAGTGTATGTTTTCCTAGTAAAGGATAATGCTCTACTTTTCTGCCTTTGTGTTTGTTTCTTCTAAATGAAACTTATTTTTTCTATTTTAATCACTGTCTAGTGTAAACTTTCAAACTGTTTTAAATTATTATAATGATTATTTCAAAAAAAAAAACAAAAAAAAAAAAAAAAACAAAAACAAAAACAAAACTTATATGATTTAAAAAGTAACCTGAAATTCCCCAATTTTCTGACCAAATGCCTCTCTTAAATGTGCATAATTAAAAGCAACATCACAGCATGATTGCATAATTCTGAAAAATATCATAAAATCTACATTAGTTACAGGTATAAGCAAATGATAATGTACCTGTATTCAGAAAAAAGTAATATATGGATGTGGCATTGGTTTGTTGTTTTCATAAAAATCTTATACAACCTTCCTAGTTACTAGAGATGCTTATTTCTGAGAGGCCAGGTTAGGGCCAATTTTAAATCACCATCTAGTTACTAGAGATGCTTATTTCTGAGAGGCCAGGTTAGGGCCAATTTTAAATCACCATCTAGTTACTAGAGATGCTTATTTCTGAGAGGCCAGGTTAGGGCCAATTTTAAATCACTATCCTTTGCTCCTTTGATCTAAAAACTTCTACAGTGGCTCAGTATGTAGGAGGTCAGGGTTTAAACCTGGCTGGGTCTGATCAAGACTTGAAAATTGACAGTGACTGTTCTTTTGCCAAGCACTCAACATTTACAAACTAAAGTCATGGGGCCCTTCGAAGAATACCTAAAAAACTGATGCCCCTTGTCACGTCTGGCATGGCAGGCTAAAGAACCCTCCCTCCTAAATGCACTGCAAAGGTAAAAATTTCTGCCATTTCACCTATAGCTGGTGATGTCTTGTTTTAAGTGAAATATTCTTGACTGGGACATAAAACCATATTAAATCAATCAATCAATTTGATCATAAAGCACAGTTCCTTTACCATTGTAACTACCGGTACATTCTGTTACCATTTTATTTTATTTTTGCAATAGTATGTTCAGTGTATTATCATCCTGTCTGTTCCTTTGCATTTCAATTAGGAGTGATTAACTAACCCTATCTAGACACCATATACCATATTTCACTATGTATATATAAAGACTATAGAAATATTTCACTTTCAGTTGATGATAAAGGTTCTCTGCTCTTCTGGCCAGAAAATAATTAAACAGATTAAACAAAAGAAATTATTACATGTATCATATCTCTTCCAATATGAAAAGATTTTTTTTAACAAACTCACAAAAATGTGACTGTGTGAATTGTTTTATTGTTTTACTAATTGTGTCACCCACAAATGTTGACTTACCCAACTGGGCCTGACGCAAGAACAAGCCTCTCTACATCCAACCCACTAAACATTACATATACACCTTTATTCAAGTCTCCCAAAATGTTTTTCTCTGGTAGATAAAATTATTCAGTATTTACATTAATAAATTCTAATATTCAAAAAGATAGGAAAATCTGTGTGTCTTGTAAAACAGAATACTCTGGGTTTTTGAAGCAATACAGAAAATATTATTTTGAAATATTCTTTACAATTTCAGTGATGCAAAATTTTTTTGCTGGCATCAAATCAAAGTGATCAAAAAGTTGTTTGTAATATGTTCCGTGGAACCTGTGAAAACCAAACACTGCATAAACATTAAACCTATCTAAAGTAATACACTTAATTAACATATATCAACAGTATGTTAAATTTACCTGTGTAAACTGAATACCTGTCTGCAGAAAACAAGCTTATTCAAGGTTTTTTGGTTAGTAAGGTTGCACTGTACCAAAATATATGTCAAATCTCAAATTTTTGGATAATTAAACAAAATAATGCTAGATAATGGGATGGTAAATTCATGGATGGAGCACACACTATTGACAAGCACAATGACTTCTTGATTTCAACTTGAAATAATCAAGCACATTTTAATGTAAAACAAACAAGATAAAAATATGTTTTAGAGCACATTACACATTTGTAAATAATCTTTGCTCTCATTTTCACTTTATATTAGCGCTGACTTCAACAATTTCAAAGTGGTTAACTTTTCAAAGTTTTACAGGCTGCTAAGAACAGAATAAAAAAACTGATGGGTATGATGTGTCTACCAGAAGAGTACGGTAAGACTTAATTACCGACAGAAATCAAAGGTGAATAAGGAAATGTAGGAAAAAAATAATACACTGCAACAAAATATAGTCACTAAAAATGAGTAATGATGAAAATCTCTTAAAACAAGACACACAGATTTTATTTGTAAAACTAAGTTTATCTTATTGCTGAATATAAAACCAATCAAATACATGTATACATTGGTCAAATATTCATATGGAAAGGAAAATGGAGGCTATATGTATGTGTTAGGGGTGTAAGAAGGCAAAGTGTATTTGCAGAATATAATTTTGCAATAAAGCCAATCTACAACCTCTCCTAATTTTTAGCATATTGCATTCAATACACATGTATGTGTACATTTATACACGCAAGCTTATAAATGTTTCAGCAATCAGCATTTTTAATTTATGATAAAAAGACTTTTGAACCAATTGGAGTTATCTCCCTTAATAAAACTCTGGAACTGACCACTAAAGTTATGAATGGAATGTCAGTATACCAAGAGAGCGTACAGGCTCCAATTATACACAGTACATGTTAATGTCTTTTTTGTATGGAAACACTAACATATACCTTTTGTACAAATACAGATAAATATGCAGTGATATGTGTTTTGACAAAGTTAAATCAGCATTTTATCATGCCACATTTTAGATATTCATTCATAAAAAATAAATATAATATCTTATGCCATTGAGCTATCTACAAAATTAGATATCTTTTTTTTTAAATGAAATGTCTTAAAAGAGGTCAGTGCAAATTACTGTATAAATTGTTCAAACCTGATAGCTATTAATGTATATTATGCATGTATTACGTAACTGGCTAAGTCTTACGATCAGTGATGGCATAAAGTAGAATATATTTTATTGGGTGAAAATTATTTTCAAGATTGATCAGCCATACATGGTGTAGCTTGAAATATGCTGAAAATTACATACTGGTAATAATTGCTACTGTTCAGATATTGGTCATAGCAAGCCTGTCATAATTTTATTTATATCTTACAGAAGATTGATAAAGGTGTAATTTTATGTTTTTTATTATAATTTAACACACTCTATTTCAAAACAAGGTATTATTTGAAATTTGGATTATTTTCAAACTTGGAATTTAAATAATTTGAGCTGTCTGACAAATTTCTGTCATTTGTAAATTGTTTTTCTCAGATTACAGAGAGTTCTAATGTCTGCTGCACAGACTTCCAATACAAATATTTTGAAACATTAAATAATTTTGATAGACTAATGTCCGAAATCAGCCAAAAATGACCGAAATTCAAAAACAAGGCACCAATCTCAATTTGTTTGGCTAAATGATGGATATACTAGATTCCAAAGCCAGCCACCGTTTAACTGACAAAAAATGTATATCTGGTTACCAGTTAAAATCTATTCATAAAGTTACTGTTTTGATAAACTTTTCAATCTATGTAATCATGACAGCCTTACTACAGGATATTTTATGATTAAATATATTCCCTTTCAATATAAAATTGGAGAAAAGCCTCACCCAACACAACAAGATCCTGCTAATGCCCTCTCATAATCCAAACCAGACATTAGAATATACACGCCTCTATTTTCCTCTCCAAGTACATTTTCAACTAAAAATTTGGAAAACAAAATGGAATTCACTAGTGCATCATGCGATACTCTGTAATATTTATGAAGGAAAATGTTACAGAATTCTGCAAACCATCTTAACAAAATTTACTCTGTTTATGAAAAGTTCTAGTTTAATTTATTTCCAATTAATTTAAGTGACACTATATTTTTAATTACTGGTACTCATTTTTGAAGAGTCTCAATGGTGTCTAATGTCACAAAGATGATTTCATGTAATTGAGTAAATTGTGTAAAGGGATAAATATGGAAAACTATTACTTGATGTTTTCCATTAAAAGCAGTATTATTTTTTGAATTCTTGACTTATAATAGTATTGTCTTCCATAACTAGCAGATGCAAATGGGTCTGCATAAACATTAACTGGTACTACATGATATACAATGAATCCCATTCTGCAAACTTGCATGCATTAAAAACAGAATTATTAATATACAACAAACTCTCTTTTTTTTTCATGAATTTTTCAAATAGATCTATTAAAGATTTTTTAAGAAATAGTGGAACTGGGGATTAAATTTGTTTTACACTTAAGTAAAGATGTATTCACTTCTTTTAAAGCAGTCAGTTCAAGAAAAGTTGAGGAAACTGGAATGGAGAATAAAACCCATACCAATCTAATGCAAGTGAACTGACAAACTTTCCCACACTAGGATCTACTTGATGTGGGATTTAAACCTTGGTGGTGAGATAGAAGGACCTACATGCCTTAGACCACCTGGCCCAACAAGGCCACCAAATAAAAGTTTAAGTTAATCATGGTATTTAAGAAATTCTGTTCAACAAAATCAAATTTTTTTGTATCTTAGTTGAAACTTTCTTTTATTGCAAACCACTTATATCTTTGCCTAAAGCTCTGTGCCCAAAACTAACCTAAATTTGTTGGTTAGGATATTTAATACATGTTACATGAAGCAAATGACCTGCATTTATTACTCTTTTTACTCAGTTATTTTATCCATAAGCATATTGCAAATATCACAACAAATGTATGTGAAAAGGATGATTAAGTGGCCTGGATATAATAACATACCTGGGACTTTACAATCTTCAAATATAAGTTCTCCTGTAGGAGATCCTCTCATTCCTAATTTATCTAATGATGGACCTGATGAGAAGCCATCCATTCCCTACAAAACCAAACAACACCTTAATTGCAGCAGAAATGTGAAACAAAGTACAATGCCTTAATTCATCATGACATAACAAAATATAAACCAACAACACTTGGATATGGAACTGATCCCTCTATCTATGTAGTTTAAAATATGTTGACATGAAAGTACGACATCATTACATGTACTATTATGTTCCAACGTCTTACTCTGATATGTATAAATGACAGATGCCATCATCTACACTGACTGAAATCAAGAATTCCACGGATGTAAATGTCTCATATGGTTAGTTTTTGATCGAGTTCAAAATGCATTACCCAGTACTTTGACATAAACTTTCACATTCTGACACACCGTGACTGCCTACGATGACACCAGAAAATGTAACACCTAAGTCTCGCCTTATGGCAATGCCAGGCTTGACAAATATAAAGTTACTTTATATAATAATAAATGAATTACACTTTAAACAAGTGATTGGATTAATGGTGTTTAATGCACCAGTCAAGGTTCTCTCATTTATATCAAGGTGGTCAATGCAGGGATGGTTGAGGAAACAAGAGTACTCAGAGAAATCTACTGACCTTAGACAAGTGAACTGACAAACTTTCTTACACTAGGATCTGTCAGAGTGCAAGTTGTACCTAGGCAGTGATAAGCACTATGATCTGTAAGCTTGCACTTAAGACAACTTGACTGCTGACTAATACTTAGGTGTTTTTAAAGGAGTATGTACCATACATTTTAAAATAAATTGATGAATTATGTAGTAATTTGATTTTGGCTAATTTTTTATCAAGAGGTCTGATTACAATATTTACCCTTTCAACAAGAAAAGCTGTGATTCCATGTTGAGGTTTATCAGCATTGAAGTTTGTTTTAGCATACACTACTAATGTATCTGCTATTGGACCATTGGTTATCCAAAACTTGTTACCGTTAAGTACATAGTAATCACCTGTAAAAAAAACCTAAGAAGTTCTCATAGTTATATGTCTCATCTACTCAAATATCACACATTGTAAGATTAGATAAAAGTTTGAGTTTAGTAATGATGTGCAAGATTAATTAATTTTGTAGAGTTAGTCAGTTGAGGAATGTTGGAGAAAACTGGAGTTCCTGCAGAAAACCACTGACCATGGCAAGCAAACTTTCACCTTCTCACACTAGGAACTTCCTAGTGGAATTCTAACCTAAGCAATGTGGTACACCAGCTGGAACTTCAATCCACTCAGACACTGCAACCCAGATGAAAAATATAATACTTAATCTTTGATTCTGAACATAGATATGAAGGCACAATATAATATCATCATCAAAGATACATTTAATACATCTTATCCAAATTGTACAAGTTGTGTAAGAGTTTGCTCTTACAGAATATAATCCAGAAAGATCAATGCATTTGATTTCTCATCAACAGGGTGCCCACCCACTTTCTTTGTCAAAAATATAGGAATATAGGAATTTTTTTCCAAAATATAGGAAATTTATAGGAATCTGACCGAAAATATTAGGAAAAATATGGGAATTTTCAAAACATTGAATTGCTAAACTTAAAGAAATTTTGGGATTGTATACATCACTGACGACTACAATGGCCTCCTCCACCCCTCACAGCCATTCCATGTTCAAGCCTCTATTCTTTATTTTTTTATAGGAATTCTTTTTTTTCAATGTGCATGTCAATCAAGACATTTCCAATGATTTTTTTAGAAAAACTAAAAATGATGTATACAACAGGATTACAACCCCAGTCATTGCTTTGTGTGAGCGAGCACAAAAGTTCCTAACACAAATAGAAACAAAAACATCCCAGAAAATATAGGAATAGTGTGAAATATATAGAAATTTTAGGTCTTTTTCAGAAAATATAGGAAAAATATAGGAATTGCCAATTTTATAGGACTTTATAGGATTTTATAGGAAGTGGGCACCATGCATCAATGTTCCAAATAATTTCAACTCCTGGTGACATTTATTTATAGGTTAAATATATTGAACTTAATTTTTAACTTTTACATGTAAAATGTATTAATCTACCACTAGCTGTAAAATAAGTGGGATGATTGGATTCTCCCCAGCAGAACTCTTACCATACAACTGAAGGTTAACCCAGTGCCTGTCTGAGTGGTATTTTTTTTATATAGTCAGCAGTATTGATATATGTTCGTATTGTCTTGTTTGACTATTTCCATCATTCATTTGTAATGTTTTGTGTTCCTTGTGGTGTAGCCTGAGACTAAACATGCTTTAAAGCTACAATTTTCTTAGCTTTATAATTACTTTAACAGTACTACCCATAATCACATCAAATAGACATTGTAGTATTTGTTGAACCAATCCCCAAACAAGCAAATAAAACACAAACATACCAGGCCAAATCACAATCCCAAAATAAAAACAAAGTAAAAAACTTTGAAAACTGGCCAATTCAGTTATGCACATGGACTTCCATCAAGGAAGTGAGGCTGCGTGCTCTGGAAGGGTAAGCACCTGCTGTCTAGCTAAACACATTTCTTTATAAACTTATTCAGATAATAAATAATCCTACCTTTTTTATCTGCCCTTAGTTTCATTGAGACAACATCTGAACCTGCATTTGCTTCACTCATGGCTAAAGCACCAATCTTTTTTCCTGATATCAACTATCCAAAAATATAAATGATTATCATGATTCACAAATATTTTATGTTTTTAACTTTTAAAGTAATATGCTGATTGGCAAGAAGACCAGATTCCAAAAATCAAATTAAATTTTGTGCCTGTGTCTGTATTACAGTGGTCCAATATAAAGCAGGGTTTATAACATGACAATCATTTATACATCCAATACCATGGATAAATAAAAAACATTAACATTTTAATCAAGTTTTACTTTTCTAGTGCAAAAATGTCTAAAATTGATACACTGCTAAAACTAATATGTTTACAATGTTATGTACTCATTTGTTGTCAAAATACATCAAGAAATTTTTTGAAACTTTTTAAATCTCTTTCTTTTTTAATTTTGTTATTCCATGAACTGTCACTTTTAAAAAGTTGTTTAATTTCTCTATTTTTTCATTAGATAAATAAATGAAATAAAGCCTACATCAGGTAAGTATTTTTCTTTTTGTTCCTCTGATCCCATTTTAGCAATTCTATCAACACATAAATTAGAATGTGCTCCATATGATAAGGCTATTGAAGCCGACGCTCTGCTCATCTCTTCCGCAACAATACAGTGGTCGAGATAACTCATTTCTGATCCACCATATTTTGCTGGAAAATATTTAAAATAAAAGTATAACATTATAACTACATACATGTATATATATAAAATACTATAATCTAAAATTTAATTTTCAAAATGCCATGGCCACATCGAGTGGATCCTACCTAAACTGAAAATTTGTATACATGTCGGGCTTGTCTGGTCTTAGTTGAAAATCTTTATACACTGTGCCTGTCTTAACTAAATGTCTTCATCGTAAATACTATCTAACTAAATATATGTATATGCTATAGCTTGTCTGAACTGAAACACTTTTTAAACAAAGCTTGTCTTCACTTAAAACCCTTATACAATGAAGCTTGTCTTGACTGAATATCCTTCATACAACGAAACTTGTCTTAAAAGAACCATTATACAACAGAACTTGTCATGACTGAATACCTTAACACAATAGTGCCAGTAAATGAATATCTTTTTCATTTAATTTGTTCAGGTAAAATCTACATTTGGTTTTCATAAGTTCTTGTGCCTTTTATTACTGTAAGCTAGGAATTTGTATCTTAAGTGAAGCAATTCTGAACATCATATTTAAATGGTAAATTAATTTTATACATCTAGACTTAATCTTAATGCATCTGAAAATTTAAAATTATGCTGTCACATGATAAGACAAAAGTATGAAACAAAACAATATGAATTCAAATGTATTTACTGTCTGAAATCTGCAGAATTTGAAATATAAGAAAAATGTTGATGAAATATCAAGATAATTTTAAGACATTTAGAAAATTAGTGTTCACCTTTGGGTAAGTGCCAGATAAATGCAACTGACACATTTTTCCTTGCCAAACATTTATTTATCAGTTGAGTTGTCTGGACAGGTCACTTAAGATCATGACCTTAACCATTTAGCAAAGGTGTTTTAACTTTTGGTCCATATGAAGAAATAATTATTAAACTTACCTGGTGAAGTCATGCCATTTAGACCCAGTTCTCCACATTTTTGGAAAAATTCCTGCAAAAGCATATTTAAAGCAATATAAAACATGTTATAGTAAAAATCTGTACCATAATTCTACTTACCTTAATACATGTGTAATTTAGAACTGACTTTCAAATGTTCATAACATAGAGAAAGAGAGTAAGACACAATGACACTCCATAAGAAAGGGCCTCTCACATTGGAAGGGGGAAAATGAGATAATGTTAGAAACATGTTGCTCCTATATGCTTGGATAAATAGAATTTTCCTTTAGCTTGATCTGTACAACACTGGACTGGCATCCCAAAGGTACCTGGTTCAAAACTCTGCAGAGACAAAAATTCTTTCTCTGCTTTCATGTGGTGTTACTTGGCTTTTATTTATATGAAAACTAAGAACTATTGTTGTAAAACTAAATGTATAAATATGATCATGCAAAATTAATCACAGTACACATTATTAGCATTCTATCACCAAAAAAAAAAAACAGTCTTAAGTTCTGCCATATACAAAAAATATGTAAGTATGACAGAGTCACAATTTTTCTACCTATAAATAGCAGGCTGACATTTACAATGTACTACAAAATATAAGAATATTTAGAATTTACCCCATACCCTTATTTCTGGGAATGTGTTGGTTTTATCTATTTCTGCTGCTTTAGGTGCTAGTTCTTTCTGACAAAACTGAAACACTGTCTCTCTCAACTGAAATGACAATATATAAATAATTAATTAATTAAACCATAATTACTTTGTACTTTTTAACATTCATTTAATACTCTAAAATAACTTTATACATAAAAATATATATATTGTATTCTACTGATGCTGGGAAATAAACTATCAACACATATCAGACGGCTAATAAACAAGAGGCCAAAAAAGACCTGTACTGCTCAACTAGCAGATGAAATGCATCGCTAGATATAACATGGTTTTGACATAAGTTATTGCATTTTTGGAAATGTTTTGAAATTATTATCATTCAATTACTAGTATTTGAATTTTGTAATTATCATTATTTTCAATGTGGCATCAAGAATGATATTGCTTATGGAAAACTTTTATGTCACAAATTCCCAGAAAAACACAAATTTTACAGGAATATAACTTGTGCTGTCTCCACATCCAATGGAAATGTTATGCACTGTGGGTTATAAGGTAATATGCTGGCATACCTCATTACTTACAGTACATACAAACTAAAAATAAATGGAACCATGTCAAGGTGACTGCTGTAAAGATGCACTTTGATCAGTTTGGTGTACAAGCTATTGTAGACCTGAAATACATGGCTCCAAACGGCTTTTTTATAATACTGATGTTGCCGTTTCGGAAACATCAGTATTATAAAAAAGCCGTTTGGAGCCATGTATTTCAGGTCTAAAGCTATTGAAGATTTCATAGTGACAGAGTAGCTAAATACACATCTCCAGTTAAACCTGAGATGGTAGGATGTATAGTTAAGGCTACATTATAAGATCTTGTTAAAAAATTATCATAATCTTTTTTGATTTTTACTTTTTAGTTTTACCTGGTCATATTACATAAAATACAGTTATTTATGCATGGTCATGTGTCCTTTTCTTAGAGTAGTTGATTCTCCTTGTAACTCTGTTAAAAATAAATATAATTACCTGCTTTTGCTCATCCTTTAAGCCAAAAAGTGAATCATTTATTGGAAAATATGAACATGTCCTTGCCAAGCTAGGTGACGTCTGCTGTGACAAGAGTTGCTTAGTTAAGAGCTTGGTAAATCTCAAGGTTGCCATTCTTGGCGGAAGTAAACTTTGACGTCGGAACTCTTTCGAGTAGTGAGATAATAAAAACGACATGGGAACAATAAACATCCGTGTAATGTAGGTGAGGTATTTTACATTACATTCACTCTAATTTGAATAGTAGAATTTATTTCACGCTGATAATATTTTATTCAGATGACTGAGATAAATCTCACTAACGATTTATTATATCTCTCTTATCGAAACCCTCTTTCTACCATTTACCAAGTTGGGCAATTTTCTGGGCACCTGTTCACAAAAGTTTGAAGTATCTAGTACCTGGCAGGCTGAAATGAAATTTTCTTTACAAAACAGCGCCTGAGATGATTCTATTTTATGATTCTACAAATATTTGTATCACCTTTCAGTCTTGACAAGTAATTAAAAACTATGGGACAAATATATTTAGTGTAAGGGAGACGACTCTAAATGAAATTTCAGTAAATCATGTTAAGTGATGCTTTTTCTGTATATCAGTTAAAACAGGATTGAAACTATTTCTTCTCTTCAGGCTTGCTTCTCTGCCATACCAAAAGTAAGAGTACCTGTTCACTAAATTTCTTGAGTGTAAATTAAATCAGTACATGGTGATTTAGCCATTGTAAGAATAATGAAGAATGGACAGTTTGCTGCAGTCTTTGAAAAAAGTCTCAAATGTTGAACTGAGTTTGCACTGTTACAAAGCAGATACTCATAACTCCCTTAGTGTGTTCTGAATGACACAAACAACACAATGCTGCAAAGCTATTTTAAATAGAAATTTATTGTTGCACAAGAACAGAAATAGCCTCTTGAAATGGCTACAAGTTGATAGTAATATCTATTGTTATTCTATCCATGTTTTGATAGTGCTAGCTAATAAATGTTATCAGTTTGTGAAAAAGATCAAGAAACTTGTTGACAATTTTGATAATTTTTTGAAACTTTGGGTTTTTGTTGACAATATGCTTTGTAATCTTTTCCATTTGACCATATAAAAGACATGATTTTAAAATGACATTGGCTTTACCAATTAATTTATTGCTTTTATGTTAAACAAAATTTTGCTAATAATTTATAAGTCTGAAATGTCAATGTTGTTGCTATCACCATTCTTACACAAAGCAAGTAAAAAAATGAGATAATATTGATAAACTGATATACCATTGAACTTAACTTCTCTAATTATTGCTGAAAATGTACTACTGTAGTTTCTAAAAGTTCAAAAATCTACACATAACACATAAGGAAAATATTAGACAAATTTGATTGTAAAAATTTCTAAAGGTCACTCTTGACACTCCTGTTTTTTCCAACATTCTTGAATATATCACCCTGAGATGTAAATGAAATAATATAAACTTATTAGGTTAATGCTAACTGTTTTCTGTGAAAGCTAAATAGTAGGTGATTGTACATATATGCATGTATTGTCATTTTTTTTTAATGTGCTATTATTCCATGCTTTTAAAAATTAAATTAACCATAAACTTATCCAGTTATTATTGAAGATAGTTATGAAAATGTTTGACTGACAATAGGATTAATCAATATACCATTTAATATCTACTATATATTGTACATCAGTATTGTTCAACTCATCATAAGTATGGAAAATGTTCTATTGCAAATGCTAGAAACAATGTCCTGATTGTAGTTCATTGCCATATAAATGAGGCATAATAAACATGGAATCAAAATATGTGTAATTGTCCAACATCAATCTTACATAATATCTACCACATGTTATCTGTTTTTATTTCACCAAGATTTTGCTACTTTCACTTTTGTGAACAAATCAATGGATCATCTATTTAATCTTTTGATTTTATTTAAACTCAATTATTATATTGCATATTTTGAAATAAAAAGATTGGTCCATGTTCAACTCATGTTATCATGATATAGGTAATTTGATAAATGTTAAAAAAAAAAAAAAATGTAGTATTTTCTAACTTAAGGATATCGGAACTGGCAATAATCTATTATTGAATTTTAATATATAGCTTATCTTAATTTGTCTAGTTTGGGTAATAAGCATTGTTGATAGAGACGTACCTAATCACTTGTCACATGTTATGCTTATTATTCAAATGAGCTATCATTTGAGCACTCCAGTATAATAATTAAACTTTAAAATTTAAAATACAATATTTATTTTATTTATTAACTTTATACAAGTATTAAATAACAGTATGTGTTAAGGGATCAATTTATACAGAGTCTGAAGAGCAAGGGAGATAACTCCACTGAAATATTAAATTTATGTCTGTATTTATGAAAAATGTTAGTTTTGAGCCAAGATTTCCAATGAGGAAAAAAATTTTAAAAAATAACCAAGGAAAAAAAAGAAAACAAGCAAATAAGATATGTATTCTTTATTGCATTCTTTATCACCAGATTTTAAGAATAACTATGGTTATCTGTACAGATTGTGACAAAATATGTCAATCTGGAAACTGTTGCACAAAATGTGTTAAATATTTGTCCTACCATTTTGTTAATAAATTTTCAAAATTGAGCATTGACTTAAACTATTGTTTATGCATTATTTTGTAATAAAAAAAATTAATAAATAAGTAAAAAATAAAAATCAAATTTTTATATGCCATGTCATCGGACTTGCTTTTTAAAAACATGCGCTTTGACTAGTTGAGCTAAAATGATTAAAATGATAAATTGCTAAAATGCTAATGTGACGTTAACACCATTTAAGCAGTTAATTACATTTCTCTGCACAGCTTTTTATGATCATAACATATCCCATCTGAATGTAAAAAACCTCTTAGATACCAGTTTCATTAATTTAACAGTGAAAAATCAATCTGTCTCATCTTTGTTCTACTTTGCCATTTATAATCAGATTTAATTTTCTTTGATCATTTTGATATATTGTTTCAGAAGTTGGCTGTAATAACCACGGTAACAGGATGGATGATCGCCTCAATCAGATATTTCCCAATAAAGATGACATTCCAAGATCAATTTCATCTTATAGAAGTAGTTCACTATCCTCGGGATCGTCAGAACGTGTGACAACAACAACTGATAATTACAGTGATAGCACCAGTACAACAGATAGTAATATATCAGACAGTAGAAAAATTCAAGGTTGGTATCTATCACTTTTTATTATCATAAACTTTCTTGAATTTGCAACCAAACTTGGTTTAGATCAAGATTAGAAAAATCTATCAAAAAAGAGAAAACAAGAATTTAATGTGATTGTGTGTCTATTTATTTGAGATTAATACAGGGATTCTTTAGACTAGCAAACAAATTGGTATTTATTTTTTTATTTGGCCCTTCCAAACCACCATAAAAAAATCTCAATTTTTACCTATAATTAAAGAGGACAGTTATCCTTTAAATTCAAGCTTGTTGGCTCACTGGTAGAGTATCTTCCTCAAAAGTGGGAGGACTTGGGTTCAAACTGTAGTCAGTGAAACATTAGACTTTTAAATTTGAGATACTGCCTCATTGTCTAATTGTTTACTAGTACAAGACAGACCATATTACACGCATTAACATCTCAGGTATATAAAACTTGTTCTTAGATTAATCCTTAAAGATTTATGAACTTGGTCTCATCTCAAATAGCTGAAAAATTGCTGACAATAAGCAACATACAAACAACCAACAGTCATTAAAGATGAAAGTGTGTTTAGCCCATATAAATTAAGCAATGTTAATCATAGAAGTACATGTATCGGTATATGTGATGAACACCGGGTGACCCTTTTGGCCCCTAGAAGAAATCTACATAAATAACAACCTATTAAAAATGTATAGCAAAATTCTTCTCTTGTTCTTAAGTGCCGTGAAGATGGCAAATTTAAACAAGTTTCATTTCATGCTATTTTAGGGCATTTTTGAAACATATTTAACTATATATATGCAAATATGGAGCTCAGTGGAGAACAAACTTTATATGTTCACAGTTTGTCTATTATGTCATAATAACTGCAATAATTTTGATGTCACTTTAAACAATAACTCACTCATTTGTCATAATCATTCAACATACAAAGTATTTCAGTTTATTCAGCTTTGTGTTGATATGTTCTGAATGGATGATGTGAAAAACTTTGTAAAATAATACCAAAAATGGGTTTCATCCTGAAGTGATAAAAGTTGATTCAAGATAACAATTGTGAGGTCTTCTGTCACCAAACATTATCTGCCACTTAACCAGAATTTCAATTAGTCCTGACTCAAATTTATTCTCGTTATCATTGTTTTAAGTGGCCTAATAAAGCTTTCATCATATACCTTACTCCATAAAATGCTTAGCTGACATATTTCAACTAGTGCCTATAATTATGGCCAAGTGGACCCACAGACTAATGGATTAGAGTGTTTCTCAATCAAGACTCAGATCACACCCAGGGTAGGGATCCCTGATTGAGTTAGAATGTCAGTCCTCCTGTTGAAGGTAGAAGGTTCTTATCTTGTCGTTAGAGGTGATTAGAATAATGAATAAGGCCTACTATATTTCGTTATTACTTGGAGCATCTTACCCATACTATATTTACATGTTTTGGGACTGCTTTTATAAAACTACACATAAACTCATGTATATTAATCAGAAACTGTTATTATTTATATTTTTATGATGTGTACATAACCACATTCTGTATAGAAAATTATTTTCCAGATTTGCAAGTCTAAAATCAAATTTTAAACTGATTCTTTATTCAAAAAATTCAAATTCAAATTCTTGATTGTTATTTAAATTATGAAAGCCCCACATACATAAACTTTAATATGATTTTTATGATTTTTTTTCCCATTTTTTAATATAATATTGTTATATTCAATAAATGATCTATCTTACAATATTTTCGTTTGACCTTTATTTGTTGTTGGGGAGACATTTTTCCCAGCCTTGACAATTTTTAGTTTCCGATTATGCTGATGAGTTTATAAATGTGAGATGTAATCTATTTATTCATAAATAATAATTTTGTGATTTATTTACCGATTGTTTACACTAGATAAGATGTTTTAATATTCCATTTATTCTGCTGTCAATATTTGATAAATTACCTGATTAATTTATTCACGTATGTTTATGATTATATTGAATTATCCGGACAGTGATAAATTATGTTCCATTTTGGTCTATAGAAGAGGAAAAAGTGATCACTTGTCATATAGGTTCTAATAATTTAGCACTAAAATTGTGTTGATTTCCAAAAATGGGCTTTCTTCTAAATTTTAAATGACAGCTGTAAAAATCATTCAAGTTTGACATAAATTTTTACTAATATAAACATTGAATATATGTAGAATTACATTTATTGTTCCAAAAAAATAGAATTCCTTTAGATTTTAAGTGAGTGTTCTAGAAACTTTAGTGAAATATCTACCACAGAAGATTTTTAACTGTTAACTACCATTGTTGTATCTATGGTTTAACACATAATATAGTAGAGTTGAGTTGAGTAATGGTGTTTAATGTCCCAGTCAAGAATATTTCACTTATATCGAGACGTTGCCATCTATAGGCAAAAGTGCAGACATTTTTCCTGTGCATTGCGCTGATGGCATTATACAGCACGGTTCTTTATGGTGCCACGCCATGACATGGGACCTTGTTTATTTTAAGTTCCCATCCATAAGAACCATGACTTTTATTTTGTAATGCTGAGTGCTTGGTGAAAGAACAGCCACTACCCACTTTCAAGTCTTGGGTCAGACCTGGCTGGGGTTTGAACCCACGACCTCCCAATTACGGAGCGAGCACTCTACCAACTAAGCTACCACAGTGGTCATAATATAGTAGAATTTGTCCGGAGATTTTGTCTCTCTTTGATAAGGTCGAAGCTTACAAAGTTTAATTTATCAAAAAATATGAAGAGGATGTCCTAATGAAAAATTCTGTTTAGATAGGGGTCTTACAATAGAACATGATTTAAAAAAGAAGAAAGAAAACCTACTTTTTAAAGAGTTTAAATTACTCAGTTGGAGAATACGACTGCAGTATACTTCAAAACCAAAAAATAGTGCATAATTTTATCAGACTTGTATTTTGAATAATGTGAAACCTGTCTTATTCAAACTCTTTCAGCACAGAAGATTCTGTTCCTGTAAGACAGGTAATCAGATCACACAAACTATATTCATATAATATGATAATTCCGATTTAACATTTAAGGTTTGGTTTTCATAGGTTTCACAGAAGTTTGGCTTACACAGGTGTTTGTTTTTTTTTTCCACAGGTTCCTCATAAAGTTCAGTTACATGTGTATATAGTTTTTTTTTTCGGGATTCAGTTTTCACTGATTTCATTTAGTTAAGACATGTTTTCTGTTAACTCAGATTTCATAAGGCCAACAGAATTTCGGTTTAGACAAGTTTTTAGTTTTTTACTGTATTTGCAGTTAATTTTACACATATTTTTTGGTTTACTCCTGGCTGAGTTTTCATGTTTTACATGTTTCACTGTATAAAAAAACTTAATTTTTGACCTTTGATGTCTCTTAGTACTAGTCTTAGTACTAAGTTCAGATATTTTATCTTTTTTTATAAATCATGTATAAAATCTCTTAAACACTTAAATATCAATGAAATATTGAAGAAAGGATTTATGGTAGATCTCATTATGAAATCAAACAGAGAAAAAAAAAATTTAAAAAATATCCTATTCAAAACTTAAAAGATTAAATTTTGTTCAGTTTTGTTCTTTCATGATAATAATTCATGATGGTTGCTACTTGTAAGGAATTCAATAAAATTTAATGAATAATGTTTAACACTACATTTTTATATTTTTATTGTTTTGTGAGTTGTTATATTTAATGAACATCAGTGAGACTTACAATCTTTATACTTATCAGTGTTATATTGTTTGTCATGGACATCAACTTTTATTAAAATAAAGTTATATGTTAAAGTGTCCCATTCTTACTATAATGACATCAGTTGCTTGAATGAAACGTATGGCTTTAAAAAGGCAATGTGGCTATATACTGATGATATGATATATAATTTTTGGCTGTTATAATACTGACACTGTGTTTTATAATCGTATGACTGTACTGGCACTGTGATATATTTATAATTGCATGTCTCGGCTAATGATGTTTTAATTGCATTGTTGTAAACTGGCATTGAGTTTATAATTTAATTTGTTTTTAATCATTATTCAGTGCAACTAATTGATTGCCAGCATCCTTGCACAAAATGTCACAAGAATATCAACTAAGAACAGTCTCCAAATTATGTAGCTTACTTTACATAGCTTACTTAAAACTGGTTACTTCTCAATCAGTATGAAAACCTACCAAAATCATTTACATCTTTTAACTGCTTTTAATGGGGAGAAAATTAATTAATCTAACAAGTTTTAATACTATTGCCTCAATGGTTGAGCTACTCACAGTGGTCTGGTACTGACAGTTATCAGGATTTAAGATCATTGCCTAGAGAACTTTTACCTTGCCTTCTGATGGCACATGTACAGTTCAGTGCTCTGTAAAGTTTTCCAATTAATTTTACTTCCCATAGAGAATTAGTAAACCCTGTAGATTCAACTGATACACCTGATACCCCATATTTATTGTTTGAAGAATTTTATTTTTAACTATAAAAAATCATAATATGTGACAAAATGAATTTTAAGCTACAATAATATTAATAATACATTTTTGTAAAATATAAACATATTTACATTACAATGGCTCTGTAAATAATAACTTTATGAGTTATATGATATACTGATATTGGTATTCAAGATAACTGTTGTTGTTGTTGTTTTATTTCCTTTTTTAATTTGAAAACTGGTTGAGAGCAAACTTTATGGTTCTTGGTGACTTATGTCATATTTTTGTACTGATTGTACCCCTGCAACCACTTTTTCAATTTTTACAAGAGTACAGTCTATACTGTTGTTGGATGACATGAGTATAGTAACTTGTCTTTATGTACATCAATGTTACAGGAGCATAGGTACATGTATGCCTATTTGAACATTTTATAACATGAATGAAGTAACACTTCTATATAGACTTTGTGGTTGCTTCGATACACTCAGTACACTTACCTGTCTATAAAGACATTGTGGCTCATTGGATGCACTCATTACACTTACTTGTCTATATGGCCATTTTGGTTGCTTGGATACACTCTGTACACTTTCATGTCTATATGGACATTATGGTACCTTGTATACACTCATTACACTTACTTGTCTATATGGACATTGTGGTTCCATGGATACACCTGGTATACTTACAAGTAAATATAGATATTGTGGTTTCTTGGATACACTCTGTACACTTTCATGTCTATATAGACATTGTGGTTTCTTGGTTACACTCTGTACACTTACATGTCTATATGGACATTGTGGTTACTTGGATACACTCTGTACACTTTCATGTCTATAAAGACATTGTGGTTTCTTGGGTATTCTCTGTACACTTAAATGTCTACATGTTCATTGTGGTTCATTGTGTACACTCAGTACTGTGCTTATTTATATACATTGTGGTTCACTGGGTACAATCTGTACACTTACAAGTCTATATAGACATTGTGGTTCCTTGGATACACTCAGTACATTACTTGTTTATATACATTGTGGTTCACTGGGTACACTCAGTACAGTTACTTGTTTATTAACATTGTGGTTCACTGGGTACACTCAGTGCAGTTACTTGTTTATATACTTTGTGGCTCACTGGGTATACTCAAGTCAGTGACTTGTTTATATACATTTTGGTTCACTGGGTACACTCTGTACACTTACAAGTCTATATGGACATTGTGGTTCCTTGGTTACTCTCTGTACATTTACATGTCTATATAGACATTTTGATTCCTTGGATACACTCTGTACACTTTCATCTCTATATGGGCATTGTGATTCCTTGGTTACACTCTATATACTTACATGTTTATATGGACATTGTGATTCCTTGGTTACTCTCTATACACTTACAAGTCTATATAGACATTGTGATTCTTTGGATACACTCTGTACACTTTCATGTCAATATAGCCATTGTGGTTCATTGGATAAACTCTGTACACTTACATGTCTATATGGACATTGTGATTCCTTGGTTACACTCTGTACACTTACATGTCTATATGGAAATTGTGCTTCCTTGGTTACACTCTGTATACTTACATGTCTATATGGAAATTGTGCTTCCTTGGATACACTCTGTACATTTACATGTCTATATAGACATTGTGGTTCATTGGATATACTCTGTACACTTACATGTCTATATGGACATTGTGATTCCTTGGTTACACTCTGTACACTTACATGTCTATATGGAAATTGTGCTTCCTTGGATACACTCTGTACATTTACATGTCTATATAGACATTGTTGTTCATTGGATATACTCTGTACACTTACATGTCTATATGGACATTGTGATTCCTTGGTTACACTCTGTACACTTACATGTCTATATGGACTTTGTGGTTCATTTGGTACACCCAGTACAGTAACTTGTTTATATGGACATCATCAGTATGAACAATACATTTACACATTTTCATGGACATTGTGGTTCCATGTATACAGTAACTTTCCCTATATAGACTTCCTGGTTGTATAAATACAATAAAATTTCTGTTTCATATTTATTTTTCTTATCATGATAAAACAATTTTGTATCTCACAAATTTGGATAATGCAAAATTTTGTTGATTGAAAAAATACCAAAAATACCATATCAAGCAAACATGACTATGCATAGTTTGAAGTGAGTTAGAATTAGTTTATAAAATTCACACACATGCTTGGTCAGTGTTTACATACAGTATCAGTAGATTACACATTTAGCTCACAATTTAAAAATTTCAGTACTACTTTTCACATTATATTGGTATCTTTATCAATATTTAATACCCTTGAGCCATTATAATGATGGTGGTCAAACAATAACAGTCTTATTAAGTCTAATTTAAGTACATTAACAATATTTTATTATAAGGATATTGAGAGGGAATATGTTTATCAGTCACTTAATCGCACAGCTATAGACATTATGACACTTCCTTCTTTTCACTTTCTAGAGAGACATGTAATAGTTAAGGTTTCTTTTGATCTTCACCCATTTCTTAACATTTAGTTGCTGCTCAAAAAGGCATAAAATCAAGTCACATTTTTACACTGAGTAAATCTGCTGATAAAAATGTCCAGAGTTTATGAATCAACTTTTTTGGCTTTTCAGCTAGTATCTAATCATATTTTTCTTCTTTCAACATTTGGTTAATTCATTTAAAACAGAATATCACTTGAAACCTTTGTAAAATATTATACCAGGACATTTAGCTAAGTTTTTTTACATGACACCAAGTATGCTTATGTTAGCAATTTGGTGTTCTGTCTAACCAACACACGTTAGATAATACTAAAGCATTAGAGTTTGTACGTAACTGATGTATGATTATTACAGTAGTGGGTCTCACAGTAATTTTAATAAACCACAAAATGGTATATGACAATTTGAAATGGTAGTGTGAGATTGTAATTATCATACATTGATTAAAAACAAAGTTTAATGCTTATATTTACAATCCAATAAGAACTGAAGTTGATTTGAAAATTTTAATAATTATCAATTAACAGGTTTAATATGGATCAGACTTGAGGGTTAGATCTGCCAACATGTCACTCAAAACAAAACGATTCAAACTTTGAAAGGTGGTTTTTTTTTCATCTGTGTTTTAACAATTATTATTAGTATTTTACACTTCAAGTATAAAATGCAGAGTTTGTGACAAATATTGGCTGGAAGACATTACATTACTAATATCAATCAGAACTTTCTGGGAATATTGGAAAAGGGCATGATGGGACATTGAAACTGGAAGAAGAAATCATGACAGACTTAGGGACATGTACATCTGAAACAGATGTTTTTTTTAAATAAAACATTGCTACAGAATCTTTTCTTTAAGTGTATCATTTGCAATTGTAAATGCAAACACTGGCTCAGTTAATGATTAACAATAATTATAATTTTTTTTATATTTCATGACTAGATACACATGTTTGTGTTTACATCTTTGAAAAGTAGTCTTGTTGCTAGGTGCTAAGGTATTCCCATGCTGGATACAAAGCAATGACATCAGATAAAAGTTTTCATGTGATGCATTCGATCTATATTGTTTTAACTCTAATGAATCGACAATAGTGGTTTATTATGGGGAATGATTTTGATGATAAATACAATAGTATAAGGTTAGAAAAATCAGAAGTTTTAAAAATAGATGCAGTGCATAAAATGTTTTATGATTTATTGTGTCAATTATTCTTTCATCAGAAGGATGCAACATAATATTAAAAATGCATAGTAACTATCTTTGGGTTTTTTAAAATGTTCATATGAAATTTGTATACTGTAAGTTGGTGGTCTGTATTATGGCATGCTCATAAATTGTTCCCTTTAGCAATTAGATACACTAACAGCTTGTGATGTCTATGGCTGGGTAGATGCATTAATATCATAATGCTTGAAAAGAAATTAATTCATTCAGATAGTACAGAAGATAAAATACCTGATCTATACTGTATTTCATGTCATGCTAACTTGGTATTTGTCTTCCTGTCACCATGGTTACATGATACCAGATAATTTTTCTTGTCAGTTTTGTATCATGTTATTTTCGGAACTTTATCTATATGATTTATTGCTATTAACATTGATATATCAAAGAATAGAATTACTCTGGTTAATTCCACCATGCTTAATTGTCTTTTAATTCATTATAAGTGTCAAATCAATTTATAATTTATTTATATAAAAATTGACATTTCCTTCTTGTTTTTCAATATACGTGATATGATATATCTTTTTAGGGAAGACAGGCTGACATTTTATAGGTTTTTATAGAAATGCATGCACCTATATATGACAGTTTACATAATCTGGTTGTAATATCAGAGAGGCCTAATTTTACCTATTATCAGTAATATTTCTCTCTGCTAAGCAGTGATTTTATTAAGTTTTTTCCATACCTATCATTATGTTTATAGACTTCTATGTCTTTAATATCTTTAAATTATGAATTCAATTTTTAAGTCACTAAAATCTATGTGATTTTTACAATTGTCTTTGGTTTGACATCAGTTATCATGTAATGTGTGACTGTAACTTTTACATGGTGGTTTTTTACTTTTAACTGATTAAACAGTGATAGTGAAACTTTCACAGTTGCTCAAGAAAATTGACCTTGGCTTCTATTTAAGGTCACAGCAACCATAAAAGTATCTGTATAACCTTTTTGGTCTTGTCATGTCATTGAATCAAAAGAACTAGAAGTTTGATATTATATATGTGTTTAGAATCATTGTATAATTTGCTAGGCAGTGTGAAATCAGTTAACCTAGGAATTCAATCAAGGCCTCCGATAACCTGCTCACAGTGACTGTATGTTGTAAATCTTTCCATGTTTTTTTTAACTGTTAATTGCAAAGTCAAGAATCTTTAAAACCTCATCAGTGCATGGTAGAAAATAACATTTTTGGGAAAGAGTTCCTTTTGTAGCCCCCCTCCCTCCTCCCCACCACTCAAACATACACTAATATACAATGTATATACTACACAGGTAAGATATAGTATATACCGGTATAGTATATTTTAAGTAGGGGTACAAAAGGAACTCTTACCCATTTTTGAGTTGATTACCAATGACCTGATACAATTAATTATAAAGCTGCTATAATTAATGAACTTAAAGTTCTTTTACCTTGAAACTTCATTGTTAGCTTAATTGCCTATGGAGGGATAGTTTTTGTGCAGTTTGCTGAACTCACCTACTTTCAAGGTTACAATGACTCTAGATATCTGAAACTTTAAAGCAAATTATTTTTTCATTATCTATAAGATATGTTTGGACAGTTAACCTTTTGACTTTTTTCACATAATGTTGAAAGAAGAACATATAACTCAGTGAAGATGTGTTTGTAGTTCATAGATTGTAGCTATTGAAATAAATTACACAACCTTTATCTAGAGTTGTTCCCCCTTGCATCATTAACATTTTATTGTTATAAATTTTTTCAAGTTAAAAGTGAGAACATAATCGAACATCACTACTGAATTCTGCATTGCATTCAACGTAAAAATGATCAGATTGTTTAGCAAAACTACTCCATATAATATTCTGCATAGTCCTTCTTTGCCAAGATTTGTTTATAAAATAAAATGCATTCCACTATAGTTGTTTCCATAACAACAAACTAAATCTCCTAGTTGAAATATTCATGAAACTAGATATTAAATAATGCTATATGTTTTTCATGCTACTATGACAAAGTATGCATTTCATTTGATATATGCTAATACAGTTAGCTGCGTGAATGAGTCTGAATGCAGGTTTTAAATCCAAGTTTTGCTGAAAATTTGTAGTTCCTAACCAGTATATATGAAATTAATCAAATTATTATAAAACAAGATCCTCCGAGCAAGTAAGACGTTGTTTGACAGACCACTAATTTAAACTAATAGTGTTTTCTTAACACTACTAATTACACAATATCTGTGCCAAATGCTTTAATGTTATGATGACTTACTACTTATGCATTATATATTCATCATGACTTGCAAAATGCTTGTGAAAATATTGTAAATTGAAAATAGAAATAATATACTAATGCAAGGTTTTTTTCTGGTAATTACCATTTCTGGTTCATTTGTATAGAAATAAATAATAATCTACTAACACATAAAATTTGTCAATTAGATGTTAATATAGTGTTCATGTAATTACCAAATGTAAAAAAATAATAATAATAAAATTGTTTGATGTTTTTGTCATACATGAATAATTACACAAGTGTACAGCAGATATTTTCAATAAAGATAGGCAGGTTCTAGATAGATTAAATTTCAGCTTTTTATCTTTAATTGATTTTTGGCATTATTACATAACATAAATAAATGGTGATTGATAAATAAGACAGAGGAACCATAAAAGATCAATTTTGTAAAATGAATTATGATTGGTTGAAGGATAATAGGTTGTGAAATCTATTTCTATAGGTTGTGATCTGTTGAACTCTTTCCATTCAGAAAAAACAGATACAACAAGAGATTAAAGTGTATTAGCATGTTAAATCTATTGTGGCATATATGTAAGAAACTTAAGATTTCAAACAGAGCCGATTGAAAGGTGTTTAAATATCCATAGGTAAAATTATATAGAAGAAATATAAGTAACTTAAATCAACTGTGTGAAGATGTTTTATATACTCTCTGTGGAAATATTTAATTGACAAGGGAAATTTTTTAATGTGCATCTTCCAGTTTAATGATGAGGAACATATATATGTTCCATGGTTCACAGACCAGTTAAATTGTTCTGAATGTAATTGATTTGTGTGAACTGAAAAAAAATAACTATAATATCAACTTCATGTTAGATGTTTACTGAACTGCTATGATATATACCCTGTGTTCACTGGTAAATGTAAAGAAAAAGTTTGGAAGAATTTTAATAGTTGGATATACTTTATAATATAATTTGGGTAAGAATCTAATTTATTTTTACAATGTATATGATGGCATTTTTGTATTATATATATATATATTCCTTTGCACAAAGCTTATAAAATGTTTTGAACAGCCATACTGGTAGTTCACTAAGATATCTACCTAACTATGAGCATGCAATTCCTGATATATTATTGACACTGGTGAAACTTTGGTTTCTTTCTTAATTGATTTGTTGTGTAAGCCAAATAATATGTACTTTTATTTTTAATTGTCTGAAATTATTTATATTTTTATATGATTTACCTTTCATATAGCAAATTTTGTAAAGGTCCTATTTAGATGTTTGTCTGGAAAAAAAACAACAAACTTGTACTTTGTTAATTATTTGGAAAAGGCTTGCATAAAGCAGTAAACCATTAATGAGTTCCATGAAGTGTTGTATATTTCAACAACCATCAACAAATGTTTTACCAACATCAGAGAGTTGTACCAAACAAGCACTCCTTACATCTAACATTGGAGAGTTGTACCAAACAAGCACTCCTTATGCCCAACATCGGACCGTTGTACCAAACAAGCACTCCTTACATCCAACATTGGAGAGTTGTACCAAACAAGCACTCCTTACACCCAACATTGGAGAGTTGTACCAAACAAGCACTCTTTTTGCCCAACATCAGACCCTTGTACCAAACAAGCACTCCTTACATCCAACATTGGAGAGTTGTACCAAACAAGCACTCCTTACGTCCAACATTGGAGAGTTGTACCAAACAAGCACTCTTTATGCCCAACATCAGATAGTTGTAACAAACAAGCACTCCTTACACCCAACATCGGAGAGTTGTACCAAACAAGCACTCCTTGACAATTTGACTGGTCCTCTGTCTAAAGCTTTACAGTCTATTGGACATGCAACTGATTTTCTGAAAGTAATTTCTATCGAAATTTCTATTCAAACGGCTATCTACCAAAAAAGACATCTTGTTTGGTTTAACCACTTAAAATAAAAATGATTGGCAAATCCATTATTCATTAGGTTGGTAAACTTCTAAACATTTTATTATGGTAGATGGATAAAAGCTTAATTTTAAATCTGTGAGTGGACACTAATGTATATAAGTATGGTACACATTTTAGCCACTGATAACCAGAAAGAAATCCACTTGCAATTTCCTTCAAAGACGAGGCTTATAATACTCAAATTAGCTATGATGTACCTTCATAGGTAACAAAGATAATGTAGGAATATTGGCATTTTAGCAAATGTAAAACTTTAAAAGAATTTTTTATTTTACAAAAAACAACATAAAATGTGAGCTAGTAAATCTGTTTTTTTCCGTAATACATTTCTGAGAAAATATCTCATAAAGTTTGACTGATAACTTTGAATATATGTAAACTTTTTATTTTTTATTCATAAAAAACTAAAAACCATTTTTGTTTATTGTTAGCAAAAATGTCAAAATTATTAAACTCCATTATGAATAAATAGTAAAACAAATCAAAGATTGGCATATAAATTTTGAGTAGTTCTATATAAATCTAAAGAAAAAACAGGAAAATTCTTGTTGTTATTGTTAGTGAAAAAGCAGAAATGATTTGTCACAGATATAGAAGAAACCATAACATACTATGCTTCTGAAGGATGGCTAAATGATAGTAAATTTTAACTGTGACACAGAAATTAGAAAAAAAATGACACATCTAACTCTAAATCTGTATTTATAAAAAAAGAGATGAAAGATAATTACAGATGTATTGTGTATTGTCAAGATAAAAAATACAAACAACACATACTATCAACACCCAAACGTTATGACAAATTCCTACTGATATACCAATGATATGACATGCGATAGTAATGATTTATGACAAGGGAAATCATTTTTGGTGTTTTTTATTGCTACCTGACATGTTGGTCAGTCTGTTAGATCGTAGATTTCTCCTCTATGTGTATATGATGTGAAACAGTTGAAATAAAAGAAATGTGCTTGACAGGGTTAAGATTTTTGAATGAGATATAATTCACCTTAAAATTGGAAATTATGAGTATTGGTACTAAAAATAAAAGTAAGTATATGTATTTTTTTTTTTTTTCATTTTTGAAAAGTATTTCTGGCTTGTTAAAGTTTTTTATAAATACCAGTACTTGTAAATTATGTTTCAATTTTCTTTTTGATTGTAAATTTTGATAATCTATCAGTACTGTATATAGAACATGTGAAACTAAAACTCTAAATAAGATGGGAAATCTGACTATACTGAAGGACTTTATGCTATAAGTAATTTTGTTTGTTAAATAAGAATATGTAAACTGAATACCTGTACTTGTCTAATCTGAACAAAAACTGTGATCCAGATGATGATTGCTTTAGACAGGTTCCACTGTAACTGTTTTCAGAAAGAACCAACTTGTAATAACAATATTAACAGTAACAGATTAGCTATTACATTATCAGTACTGCTTATAAAAACCACCTGAATAACACACAAAGTCACCATCATAAGCAGGTGTCTCTCAAATTTAGTTTAATATTGAAGCAAAATAGTTTTGGAAAATTGTTTAATGAACCAGAACCATACAATAATAAAGAATTTCAAATAAAGCTTACCATGTCCTGTTTAATTGGAAATGTCTATCAAATTCATGAAAGAAAAAAAAAGGGTTTGAATTTTCCATGCCTTTATAAGCTAGTCTATAGTATACATTGTATATCAGTGACTTTTATTGCAGTTTTAGCTGTATTATTGAATTACCCTAGCTCTGAGTAGGTAATTGGTATGATTTTACATATTTATTCATTGTATGTATTGTGGTTTTTGATGATTCGGTTTATGTTATTAAAACTTTAAACCCCAGAGCTAATTAAAAGAAAGAAAATTCTATTTTTCTGATCATTGACCTAATTCCGAGGAATAAAAGTAAATAGGTATGATATAGTCTATAAAACAAAAACAATATACCCAGGTCACACTAGATAATGAGTTCCTGACACTGTAAATAAAAGATTAAAAGATATAGGCTTAACTTTATATATATATATATATATATATATATATATATATATATATATATATATATATATATATATATAGTGTGTGTGTGTGTATGTGTGTGATCAAATTTGAATACAGGATAGTGAAATACCAGGTTTTTTGCACTTAGTAAATAGAGGTGTCCACATTATTTGCAGTGAACTGAAGGGAATTGCAGAAAGAGTTTTTATACTTGCACACCTATCATGATATGGGATAAGGGTCGTAAAAATCTATTCATGGAAAGTATATAAAAATCATCTTGATAGATAAGACCCAGAATTATGGTGTTTTAGCTGAGCTTGGCTGCAATAGATAAAATACCATCAGCTATTTTTACACTGTTATTAGTTCCAATCTCATCATGTATGTTCAGATTCCCTCAGTTTTATTTTTTAGATATTTATCTAAAATGTAAAAACGAAAAAAACAAATTTGTTAAAACGTGAAAAATGAAATAAATAATTAAAAAAAAAATTGAAGGAAACACAAACTTGCATTTTAATTTTGAAAATTGAAAAATGGTAGCTTATTTCTTGAAAATTATATGTTTGTTAAAATATCAACATCTATTTGAAACTGAAGTTTGTCATCACAATCTTTGGCATATTTGACTTCAAACAATAGGCACAAGAAGCTCCCCAGTTACTGATTAACACTGTTTGTTATATTGTTATTGCTTTTGTTACATCCCCCCAATATAGGAACCCTCTAATCTTTCTCATCCTGAAATGTTTCATAATCACATATCCTGAGCTGTGATAAAACTGAGTTTAATCTTTGAAAGGAAGAAAATTTTAATTTACATTATTACCGGGCAAAATTTTAGGAATTTTAAACATTCTGTATTAAATTTTCTCTATGTGTTAAGTGTTAAAGAGTAGACTGTTATTTAGTGTAATGACAAGATTGGAGATAGCTTTGTAAAGGTATTTATAGTTCTCAACTTTAAAAAGACCACCAAAAAATACAGTGTGATAACTCCACCTTATTTGACACATTAAAAGAAGGTTAGAGTTATGTATTAGTCTTGGTAGTGTATACCCTGGTTACACCCTGTACCCGCCCACTTTTAGATTACTATGTTCCTAGAGGTAATATGAGAAAGGCTGGAATAAGTTTTCAGGGTTAATTTTGTAACTATAATGTAATAAATTGGATAAGAAGTTTTATCTACAAGGTCATCTGAATTATATTTCTATAAATGCCCTTTATAATCAATGGTTCTTACCTGGTTAATCTTTTATAGAAAATGTTGTTGTGGTAGGTATATTAAGATTTACTCCTTTCTCTCTCTCTCTCTCTCTGCCCCTCTCTCTCTCTCCTCTCTCTCCCTCTCCTCTCTCTCTCTCTCTCTCTTTCCAGAATGTGAATGAGTTCATAAATTGAATCTCTCTCTCTCTCTCTCTCTCTCTCTCTCTCTCTCTCTCTCTCTCTCTCTCTCTCTCTCTCTCCAGAGTGTAAATGAGTTCATAAATTGAAAACATGTTTTTAAATTCCACAGTCTAAATGTTTTTCATAATATATGGTGTTTTCAAACCCAAATTAAAATGCAAATTTAAATGTACCTGCTAGGAGAGTCTTCAACGGAATTGGCTCTTTAACTTGAAAATAAAGGTATTTTGCATTTTGAACAGGTATGAGTGTAATTGCTTTTTTTAGATGAAAAGTTTTTGTAAAATTCCAAATAATTATGAAGCTATTTCTAAACAGACTCATATCAGTGATAGCTGATTTTTTTAAGTCTTGACCATTTGTTGGAAATGTTGGATATTTATAGTCAGTCATGACAAAGTCTTTAAAGAAGCACAAGTAACTAGACTCTCTATAGGTAGGGTAAAATGAACTTGCTAGTATATTTTTGATTTGGTAAGTACAAATGAAATCTGTTCCTGAGCCCATAGACTCATCAAGCTTGAGTTTATCTTGCTTTTATTTACATAAAGTGCCCAATTGCCATTCTTACATTGCCCAATATTTAAGTTTTGTATATATGCTAAAAATGCTGGTTGTAAAGAAAGTAAGATTTTTGGGGCCCTCAAAATGTACTATACCACTGGATACCAAATTTCTCATAATATGGTACATGTATTTTTTGTTTCATGCTCATAATTGCATTGATTTTGACAAGAACATGTTATTCAGCTACAAAAAATCCAGTCTTTGTTTCATCATTTAGCCCTGTTATGCCAGAATTGAGCTAGAACGATGAACCATATTTCCAGTTCGATATATTGGGGTGACATTTTAAAGTTTCTTTGTTAAGAAAGTTAATACCGAGGCTTCTATAAGAGTATTAATCTATGATATATATGACATATTAATCTTAGTAAGTTAATCCAGGGTATTTTTCTGGGATTAGAGGTAAAATCTGTTGTTTGTGTCTGTATTAGTATCAGTGTGACAGATTAAAATGATAACTCTTTGTTCTTTTTTTAGAAAAAAGTTTTCCAGTAATCCACCAAGACATCAGGAAATTTTAGGAATTTATTTCTTGCATATTTTTTGACGGATATTTTAAATAATGTTGATTGTAAAACACTAACTTACTTTTTCTTATATACCAGTATTTTTTTAGGATACAATTATTCATACTGTAATTTGGGAAAAAAATTTTTTTTAGAAAAAAGTATTTGTATTTGCATACATTTTCATTTTTTCAAGTGATAGGGGCTTTATGGCCAAGTTATACAAAGTGTGCAGGTTTACAGATCACAGCTGTTCTCACAGCCTACAATCAAATATTGCTTGTACTTTCATTCTTTAAATAATCAGTTTCTAAAAGGCATCTATCAATTAGTCAGTAGTAACAAAAGGTCATCATTCCTATACTGCAGCACAAACTAGGAGGGATATTACTATTTCAAGTTCTTTTTATTTTTAAATAACAGTCACATGTACTTCACTTTTGTTCTCAAAGATCAAAACATATGAAGTCCATAAGTTCAAACTTAATTCTTTTACTTTGTATTACATAAAATTTTAAGCCTGAAATAACCCTGTGTAGTTTGAGTTTAGTTTGAGTATAAGACAGTTCTCGGTACAGTTTATATTTTCTACTGTACTCATTGTACTGGTATTAGCAAATTACACAAGATTTTATCCCCTACTGTTGTATAACTACAGTGAAGTAATGATGTTTTATACCCCAGTAAAGCAGTGAGATCTTTACAGATTTGGATATTATAGAGTGATTTTTGTATTACCTGAAAAAGTGAGACATAGTTATCATGGGGATATCTTGAAGTGTTGCTGTGGTGGTCTTCATGGTCAAAAGGTCAAAGTGCTGACTTATGGATCACAGTGCCTCCAACCACTTTCAGGTTTGGATCCCACATGGTCGGATTCTTACTTGAGAAAGTTTATCAGTTCACTTGCCTAAGCAAAACTGTCGAAACTAACATCTTCTGGACTGAAAACAGGTACTTAAATTACACAGGTTAACTGAAAAAAATTAATAATGGTATACCCTGATAAATACTGGTACATGTAGTTGTTTTATTTACTCAGAATTCAGTTTCAAAGATTTCACTGTTAGTCATATTTGTTTTAAAAAAGGAATATCACTTTTGTCTACTGCATACATTGTCATGTCAAAAATGGCTTTTGTAAGCTGGTATAACGTGTGACATCTAGAATCAGACCAGCACACTAACACTGTTTGATCAGAGTTGACCCCTGTAACTGGTAATTAATATGTTATAAATATTTAATTTATGTTTATTAAGCATGGTGTTTTATTTCATTTCTAAGGACTGGTATAACATATATATTAGAACATTCACTCATTAATAAGTCGTTTACTTCTGTATATATGATCCTTAATTGGTGAAGACATGACATCTTGTTGGCCTGCTGTAAATTATTGACTTTTATTGTTGTTTGTTATCCTTTTACCAATACCAGTATATATGACATGGATATGTTTTAATAATTTGAAAATCATAAAAATCTGTTGTGTATAAAGGTAGTAATAATACACTATAGACCATGAACTTATTGACAGGCAAATATGAAATTCTCCCACTCCGGCATTAATCTCCTTTTGGACTTTTATGTATGGGTTTTTGGATCCAAAAAGCATATCATTAGAAGAGCAAGTTTATCTACCAGTAAGTTTTATAATTTCAAAATTAATAATTTACTACAATTTTAATATTTTGAATCTATAAAATTGTTAATAAAACAATTAACATACAGAAAAATGCATTATTTAGCTCTGTATCTCTGAACATCTTGATGTGATTTATGACAGGTAAAGGAGAAATGCTTGAAAAAAAAAAATAAGGTAAGCATTGTCATATTTGAAATACTGCAAAAATCAGGTTAACCTAGTAGATCATTTTATAATTCATGGATTTATGCATACCATGCATAAAAATCATTTGCTGTATTATACAAGCCTTTACCCGTTATGTGCTATAGGGCTGCTTTTTTCTACTTAAATCATCATGAAACCAGTTCTACACTTCTATAAAGTTCCCACACCTCTTTAAAAAAATCTAGAACTTTTTAAAATTGATTTTAAGAAGCATTACAAACTATTTTATAAATTCTTGAAACTTCTTGCAAACACATTGCATAAATATTTTGAAAACTGATAAAACTAACAGGTTTTAATGCTATTTGTGTATAATTAAAGTTTTTATACTCATGTATGTATAAATATGAGTTTTGTTTTTCCTGAACTTGCAACAAAACTGTACCCATAACCTTTTATTTCCAAAAATAAACACAATATATGCATTCTAAATCAAACTTAATTCCATATTTTTGGCTACACCTGGTCATGATTAAAGGTAAGGCTTTTTTGACTATATAAAATAAAGCTTTTGTCAATGTTTTTGTGGGAGTGGCTAATTGTTGTTCAAAAAAGGACTAAATACAAAATTGAATTCGTGAAATTATTTTAACTCGACATTATGATTCTGAGGAATTTAATGTGAACCTTTCCAAAAAAATATTGATGTGTTTGTAAGAAAGAGGTCAATGATTTTTATGGGAGTAAATTATGTTTGTTAAAAATCATTTAAGATCAAATTTTTGACAAAAAAAAACGATTCACGATAATAACTCATTTAAATGCTAAAATATAAGAGATAAAATCAGGAGAATTAAATATAAATTCTCACTAATATATTATATATAATCCATTTGTAAATTAGAAATTTTAATTCAATGGAGACTTTCTGCATGTTTAATTTTCAATATTTTATGGATTTAGATCAAAGATTTTTGTAAGTAACTTTTGCAATAGAAAATAGTTTCTTATTTTGATGTAGAGAAATGGACTTTAGAAAATCATAAATAGTGGGTTAGGTAGGATGGTTTGTTGAAGTGGTGTTTTATTAATTATATTAAGCTGGTCAGTGATCAGATAATGGAGAAAACAACTGACCTTGGGTAATTTTGTAAATGCTAGGATCTAGCAAAGTTTTGTTTAAAGATTATTGTAGTTTCTAAGTTTCACTCTCTTTAATTTCACCCTCTCGTCAATTTTGGAAAACAATAGGTTTGAGCAAACTTTAATTAATTTGAAGCAATGTTAACAACTGTGAACAAATGACTGATATGTTTCTAAGTTATCAACAGAGACAGTCTATATTATCAGGAGAGACAGTAATTTTCATCAGATAAAATAATATCTCCCAGTTTTCAACAAAGATAGTAATGTCTCAATTTCCAGCAGGGACAATAATGTCTCATAATTTTCAGTAGAAACAATATTGTCTCATAATTTAAGCAGAGACAGTAATGTCTCACAATTTCTGTAGAGAAAGTATAAATGTCTCATAATTTTCAGTAGAGATGATAATGTCTAACAATTTTTGGAGAGACAATTAAATGTCCTAATGTTCAGCAGAATAAGTAAATGTGTTAATTTTAGCAGACACGGTAATATCATCTCATAATTTTTCACACAATCGTTATACATGTACCAGCAATTAATTCCATATGCTTTTCTTTAAAACTTTGTAAATCAATTTAAAAAAAAAATTAAATTGTTGTTTTATGTGTCATTTTAACTTATGCATTGATTAGATTCTTTTACATATCCTGAAAGATTTACCCCAATAAAATTAATTCAACATTTAATACTATTGGATAATTTGAGAAATTGTCAGAAGATTTTGAATTTGTAAAAGGATTATGGAATATTATCTTATTGATTTTTGTTCATGGTGGTCGAAGACCCTGGTTAAGGATTATGGGATATTTTTGTCTACATTGTCTGATAACTCATTAGATTAACTTCACATTGAAAACAACCACATGGTATTGAATATTCTGACATTCAACACATTTTGACCGTATACTCTATAATCCTTGTAAGCTACTTGACTGAAAAATTTCCCACACTTCAAAAGATGAAAAAAAAACCTTAAAAGATTTGCATCTAAATAGTAAATATCTGGAATGTATATTAATAATTATAGAAATCTGTGAAATAGCTTGGAAAAGATTTATAACACTGAGTAATCTTTATACAATACATCTTTATCTTGATTCCATTCAATATGCTGATTTCATACGACTTTTTGTGATGTTGCTGTGATCATACATGTCATGATGCAGTTTGGATTGTGGTATTTATACAGGTTGTTTGTTGTGATGTTGCTGCGATTTGCTCCATGAAAAATTGATTTTTAGATAAATATGCTTATTTTTTCATGTAATCTCACAAGAAAATTAATTCTAATTTCTACAAATTGATGAGTGTTTTTGTATATTTTTAACTGTGGATTAAACAGTGTAGTGTTCTGAGGAAAAAACACATTATCTATCATTATATATTGTAGATACTGTAGGTAAGAAGTTTTTAAATTTTTGTTTTAACTAAAGTATTTTCTTTAAAATAAATGTTATAATACAAATAATGATTTAATTTACAAAATCATTATTTTTTCTAAAAGAAAATATTTTACCATTTTTAAGTAATAACATGCCAATAATGTTTTTTTTTAACATGCATGGAGTGATTTTATGATTTGCCTTTACTTAATCTTGTTTTGATTTTTAAAAAAATTATGAGCATATATCTCTATACATTCCATTGCTCCTATACAACTAGTCCCATTGGAAGCTTAATTTGATTACCGGTATTCTTTTTACTGTGACTTAAGTCGATGCTTGGGTTGTTGAGACCCTGGATCCACTTTACTAGAAGTTATAATAATAAAGTTTTCTAGGGATATTAGGAACATTGTTTTTTTATAAATCAGAAATAAGATGATTTTTAACCAAAAAAAAAAAAATTAAGCTTACCAGATATTATATATATTTTAAAGACAAAAATGTCAGATAAACAATGCATTATTGATTAACACTGTATTTAAAATGAACTTTTATCTTTTTAAAATTAATTTTTAATATGATTCTATTGATTGTTAATAAAATGAAATTTAATCAAGTGCTAAAGTGTCAAGAAAATGTTTGTAAAAAAAAAATGCTCAGTGATTCTGTGATCATTTCTGGAAGATAATTGATTTCTTATTTTGTATGTTTATTCACTGAAGCATGTAATTGACAATTTAACAATAAATACTAAATATTCCAGCCTTATTTGTATGTTAGTACATATAGATTATTACTAAAAAAATCCAGTGTATTTGAGATACAGGTAAAAAAAATATTGAACACTATAAAAACAATATACATATGTACATGTATATATGAAGTGGGTTTACTCTGTTTGCAGCAAGATAGGTGAACATTTTGCAACTAATATCCTTTTGTTTGGTGTTTATAGTTGTTAATTATTAGTCACTGATTTTTTTCACATTACTTTGTACATATTAGACCCTGTAAGTATATTTGTTTGCATGTTTCCTTAATTATTATCTTTTTATTGACCACATTTTTCCAAAATTTACAGCAGACTGAATATAGACCTAATCCAGACTTAAACCAGACCATTCCAAGAAAATAATTCTGTAAGTTGTAGGTCCACACAATAAGTCCTTGTAAGGAACAAGCACCTTACTTTTAACAGACTAAAAATATTGACCTTGACTAATCACAGACATTGAAATATCCCAGGAATATGTTCATGTCAAGGGTCCAGGCAGGGCTCAATCCTCAAAAATAGTAAAAAAAAAAAAATCCTTCATGGATAATAAATTTAATTAGCATTCCTTTTGCATACATTTTGAGTACAGACATTTTCTGCTTTTTAGAATCTTTTATATTATAAAACTATCAGAAATCTATAATGTGCCATTGATTTACATGCAATTACCCATTCATATTGTTTGTTCATCTTCAATTTTCTAGAGTTCAAATAAGTATATAGAACTAATTACAGAACATTTACTCATAGACATTCAATACTGCAGAGACTAATGATTCTGTGTGAAGTAAAGATTACATGTACTATTTTCTCAGATACAAGAGATCAGAACAATTTAAAGTTTTCTTGCTTTTTATTTGGTGAGGCAAGTTACACAGGATATTAAACTGTTTATTCCTTTTTCCTTTGATGTTTGTCTGCAGTTTTGTATAACTTTATCAGAGTCTTGAAGTTATTTTAAGCTCAGCGGACTAGAGGCATTTGTCTTTTTTTGTGTGGTAAAATAGATTGGTTCATTATATGTTAAAATATACTAAAATCAGCGAGTAATAAAATATTTGTTTGACATTTACATGTAAGGCTAAATATGCTATGCTCTTGTGATTTATGTGTAAGTAAATGTTTTAAAGGAATATGTTACATGTATTTTGAATGTGTATGTTCAAGATATATTAAACTTCATCCTAAATTTTGAAATACATGTATTTCATTTGTAATTAGTTTTTATACAAGAGGCCTAGTACCGTGTGATTAGTTTGTCACCTCACCTCCAAAAATTTTCAGTGTTTCAGTACTAACTTAACATACCTTTGTTTTTATAGGTTAACTAAACTTTTGTCAAACCCCTTTGCAATGATAAAACTTTACTGAACAAATGATACTTGTATACGCAGGTTTTATTGTTCTTTTTATCAGTTTAATGCAAGATGAAGCTTTATTGTGTATTTTCAGAACAGCGCTATGCAGTGGATATGAGTGTATATGCATCTATAGAAGATTTAACACTACTTGTTGGACCTCTCACTGAAGAAAGTGTTGTACGATGTCTTCAATCAAGATTTTACTCTCAGGCCTTTCAGGTACATACATGTATATGCTTTTATGTCTGATTAAAAACGAATTGTCAATTTTGTGCTCATTGTTTTGAAACATTAAAAATACTACATTTTATATTGCCAAAAAAAAAAATAAATAAATAAATAAACAAATAAATAAAATCAAATAAATAAATAAATAAAACTTTTAGATAAGTCTTAGTTCCATGTAAATTATTTCCTGATCAAAAAATGGCAGATATTTTCAAGTTTTTGATTTGCAACAGAGTAATGACAAGGCATGGATGGTTGTTAGTATTTTATAAAGTATTATGTTCAGGTTTCATAATTTGACCATTCTTTCTTTCATAGTAAAAATGACAAAGCATCCAAATTCGAGTAATTCTTGAATGTTACTCATTTGCTTTAACACATAAGGTGTATCTAACTTGAGAATGGAAACAAACAGATTAGGCTATGGAGTATTTCATACAAAACAAAAACTATTGCACCATTGCACATGATAATCAAGAATGTGACATACTGTATTTATTGAAAACAAAATTGTATACATGTACATGTATTTGAAAATGATTTTTGTAGACCAGAATAGGACCAGTTGTTGTCACATTAAACTCCAACAGACACAGACCATCACCTACAGTTTTATTAGATCTAATTCAAGTTAGTTCAGTGTTCCAGAATGTTGTTAAAGAAGCAGTATCCCAGCATTCTGATACAGGAAACTCACAGGCCATCATTGTCTGGTAACTATATGTAGTCACTTTTATTAGTGTAATTTTGTTTATTTTACATGTATTTGTAGTGCACTTGAGTTGAATTTTACTTTGATTAAGGGATTTTTTAAAATGTTTGTTTTTCCAGAAAACAATGTTTCAAGCTTTTATAAAGTTGATGGTTTAGGATTTTAATGTAGATACTTGAAAATTTTGATAAATGTTCATGTAATATCACTCATTACAGCACTGTTTTTAGTTAAAGTCACATCAGTTTAAGTCTACATAATGTCAAGCCCAAGAGGTCAGTATATTGAATACTTATCCCTGTTTTAATGACATGAAGTGAATGAAAAGAACAAGACTCCCATTGTAAAGTTAGTAAATGATACTCTTTAGGATGGAATGTAAGTCAACTGTATGATTAGTAAAAGATTCCCTATTTGATGGAATATGAGCCATTTGTAAGTTCAGTAAGAGATTTCTCATTGAATGGACTGTGAGCCTATTTTAAGATTAGTAAAACAATATGAACTCATTGTAATGTTAGTATGAGAATCCCCATTAGATGGAATATCAGTCTGTTGCAAGGTTAACCCCCAATATTTCAGCTTGTACCAATCTGCAACTTCAACCACTTGGCCACACATCTCTGCATCACTAATTATTTACCATTTAAGTATTTATCTGGTATGTGATATTAATCATTGTTTTCTTCATAAAACAGAGATTTCTATAAATCTCTGTTTTCTGGGCACAGCTGTTCAAATTGCTAGTTTAAGCAAATGGTTAGGAAACATTCAAAATGTGATTAAAATTACACATTTATTCAGACATAGAGTTTTGACTTACATTGTTTGATAAAAACAATATTATGCATTATCCTTTTGAACATTAATTTTAAAAATATTGACCAATACAATAGATTCAGTTTACCAACCAAATGGTTAAGTTTACAGAGTATTGAACTACTTGGCCCTGGTAACTAAATTATCCAGTGTTTCTGCCCCTGTATGAATGAAATTGATTGAACACATGTATATACATGTTTTATATTTATTGTGACTTTTTTATTTCACTTACTGCATTGATGTTGACAGATGACCCACTGACCACATTGTCTTGTCCACTTCTACTTGTTAAGTGGTCACTTTTATGTATTTTATATTATTTTTTGTTGACCTATTACTGTCATTTTTTCATCTTTCAAATAAAAAAGTCAGAAATTTTGACCCAAAAAATATGATACAATTGTCACATGATGACCATGTTATTAACTGTTTATTAGAAAAAAAATTACAGCAAGATGGAATAAAAAATTAAGGAGCATGGTTATACATGTAATTTTTGACCTTCTTATTGCAACCTTTGTTACAAACACTCTGCTATATAGTTGTGTAGTAGTGAAAGATAAAAGAGGGGTGAATTAGTTCAATTAAATTAATGTTGTTTTCAGCTTAGGTCAAGGCTTTTACTTATCTTGAGGTGGTCATTTCTAGTGTATTTGTTAAAAACCCGATTGTCAAAGTAAACCTGCAGTTTGCAGTAAGCAGACAAATTTTTCACACTAGGAACTAGAAAAAAGAGCATAGTCACATGTGTACACTTGTATACATGTCAGTGTGCATCTTCTACATGAGAACATGTGTTTATGATTCAGTATAACCTGTGTATAAAACAGCCACTAAAAGAAAACCAAGCATAGAAGACCTCAAAAGAAAGGTGGTCTTTACGTAACAATTGAACTGTTTTAAAATGGTGTTCATTGTCAGTATGAAGGAAACAACTTTGCAAGCAAACGGAATAACGCGCGTTAGCAGGTTATGAACAGTTTGCTTGCAAAGTTGTTGCCTTCATACTGACAATGAACACCATTTTAAAACAGTTCAATTGTTATATTTTCGTTTAATATTTTTTAAAGAAATTATTCATTTATTGTAAGAAAAAAATTCTCATCTCTAAATCATGCACATCGGGGGGAGTCCAGTAGACGCAACAGCTGAATTTAAGACTGAGAACGACACATTATTAATCCGCAATATTTTTAATGTGGGGTAACAACGGGGAGTTTTGGTTTGAAAAATTATAGTGTTATCAGGCATTTTGATAGTATTTTCCCGATTTTTCATTAACATAATGAATTTTTTAGAATATTGGATATAAATAATATATATATAAATTGAATATCAAAAATAAATGTGTTGTTATTTGTGGACTATATTTCAGTTGAAAATCAGGTGCACCTGTGTGGCCCCATTTCAATTTGCAAAGAAGTTTGGAGTAAAAGATTGCTGGCTAAATGTTGGAAGTGAAATTTGTGAATCTGAAATGGGAAGGGGGGAACTGTAGCTGAGGGATAATTTTCAATGACCAAGCATTTGGGTTTCGAATCTGTGATATGTGAGTAGACAGGGATTTACCGAGATATTTCTTCTGGAATGTCGACATTGTTAGGTTGAGATTCACTCTTACATAATGTGCCGAGCTTCATACTAGGTATCATTCAAATGTAGACAGCAAAGCAGTGAGAAGTATACTTATTCATTATGGCAGGTGTGGTGCAAAAGTTTAGAAAATTATCGTTTTAAGGTTAGCAAGAAGTTGTGTAGTACTTAAACCATGTATTGTACTTTTGAGGAGTTCCTATTGTATCCCTTGTAAATTGATTAAAAGCATGTAGATGATTATTCAGTTTTTCCGATCAACAAACACAGCATGTGAAACGGACAATTTTCACTTGATGTGGCATACATGTGTGAATCTAATTCCGATTGAAATTTACATCACTTGAAATTTACATCCCGCGTGACACTAAATTGATTGACAAGTTGTACCATTACACATGTCTCAAAATAATAGGGTATATAGCAGCTTTGTCAAGGTAGAAAGAATTTTTTAAAGATCCGTTGTTCAAAAATTTTTTGTGGTTTGATGGTTTTGACTGATCTGTTGTTGTCTGTTCTTTCAACAGGCCATAAAAACACCACTATGTCTCTCACAATGTCAATATTACGGTGAATATCAGCCAGGTGCCTATATATGTTATTAAAATATTATTTTATTAATTTTTTTGATTTTACTTTGTAATATCTCGTAAATGTGTTTTTCAGTCTCGTCTCAAATGTAAACAAATGTGACGTGACAGTCCTGTTTGTTTACCTACGATAATGTAGTTCCGGATTGTGTATTGCATTTTATATGTATTCATACACCGAGTGACAAAATTTTTCGGCATTCATTGTCAGTAATAATTACAATGGCACTCAAGGTTGCAGCTATGGGAATTTCACAAGGCAGGCAAATGAAAATATATAGAGTTGGATTCCATAACAGGTTATATTTTAGTTGATATCTTGGTCAAAACAATATCTAAAGTTTATGGTGCATGCAGGTCTAAATTTTAGTCCCAGATATCAATTCATTCCTGACAATATGACATCAGTGATCAAAAAATTTGTTTATCTTCACTTGTTTTCATGCTTTTGTACCATGGTCTTGAATAGATTTGTGTATTTCAGTTAAAAGGAACAGCTGTGGAAAGGTTCTATAGGGGTCTGAAACTTTCTAGCAGTGAATAGCTGCAAAATTGCTGATGCGGCTTTAAACAATAACTCACTCACTCACTTACTTATGACTGAGTAATTAAATAAATAGAACTTTTGAGACATCAGAGACACCTTATTGTAACTACTCAATTATCTTCTGTTGGGAATCTTTTGAAATTTAAGATCTAAAGAGTTTCTTAATTCTTCTTTGTAAAATGCAATTTTATTCTGAGTAAAGTGGCTTTTATACACAGAAATGCAAAAATTCTTTAAAAGTTAATAGTTCTAGTTTTGTGATATATAGACATTTTGAATTCTAGTTTAACAGTATAGATATGTTGTGGTCTATTTGTATTTTCTAAACACACAGGAAATGTACAGGAAAACTCTGATAATTTATATTATTCGAATGTTAAACTCATATTTTTAATGATAAGCCTCAATAGGAGAGTGGTCCACAAAGGTGGCTTAAATGTCACAATTCCATTCATTGCCTAGGCTTAAATCCCACTCAGGCAGATAATTATGTAAGAAAATATGTCAGTTCATTTACAGAAAGTTGGTGGTTTTTATGGACACTTCATGGTTTCCTACACCATCTCAGAGCTAACTTTAACTATAACTGTACTTAAACCACTAAGGTAACTCATTTGGTAGAGTGCTCACTTTGTATGTGAGAAGTTGGGGTTGGAACCTTGACCGTATCTGACAAAGACTCTAAAATTGGTAGTGACTTTCTTTCACCAAGCACTCTGCATTTAGAAATGAAAGTCATGGGGTTTTTTGTATGAGATCTTAAAAACCGATACCCAGTGTCAAGAGCCCTCCCTGCTTATTGCCATAAGCACACACAAAGGTCAAAATTTCTGCCACTTCACCTATAGCTGGTGCAACTTGTTATAAGTGCAATATTCTTGATTTGGACATAAAAACCGATTAAATCAAATTAAATCAAACCAAAACTAACTACTTTGATAGAAGGGAAAGAATATATTGACTTGATATCGACTACACTAAACTCAAATATTTTAAATGTTTTGACTTAGAGTATTCATATTGATGGCAAGGTAAATATGTAAGGAGTACTAAAGACAATATCATTAAGAGTGGTAAGAAGACACTTGAAAATTTATTTTGTATATAGTACTGTAGAATCATTTATATTCGATGGGTTGAAATTTCATGGTTTTGCCTTTTTAAAAAATTTTGCTGGTAGAAATTTTTGTGGAATTGAGTTTTGTGAAAATAAATCCCAATGGGGACAACAGTTTAATGGCATTTCAATGACATTTAATTTCATGTTTTTTAATAACCCACGAAAATTGCGAAATTTAATACCCCTCAAATATTTGTGATTTTATAGTACATGTGTATTTAAATCATTGGGGAATTTTTATTAAGGTGCATCAGTATCATTGCAGCTATTTTCAGCTTGCAATATAAAAATGTATTTAACTAAAGTTTCTTTTTTATTTTCAGTGGAGAGAGTGGAGGAGGAAAGACATTTTGTGCTATGCAGTTGTTGCGGCAGTTATTTGACATTGTTGGTGGAGGACCAGGAACAGATGCTTTCAAACACTTATCTGCCACCCTGACTGTGTTACAATCTCTGTGTTCAGCTACTACAATATCTAATCTAGAGAGTAGCAGAGTGGTAAGTCATCATATATGCCACCCTGACAGTGATAGTCTCTGTGTTCAGCTATACAGATGAAGGTCATGGGTTCAAAGGTCAAGGTTACTGATGCATAAGAATATTGAAATGGTTAAAGCTGCATTAAGTTTTCCAAAGAAAAAAAAAATTAAATGGTGCTAATGTAATTAATGATGTTCCTAATGAACAATGTTACATTTGGTTCAATGATAAAAGCTCAAATAAATACAGAAATTACAGTAATTACCCAGCTAGATGCAGCATTTGGGATTTAATATTAGAACATGGTTACGTCATTAAAAAACCAGGTCATTTAAACACAACTTTCAAAACGGTGAAATATGATAAATTAAATGCAGAACTTCGTTGAATTTGTCATTTGTGACTTAGTAAGGGATACATAACACCATTTCAAATACATCTTTAAATTAATGATGGACAATTAATGCAATTTGTCATGTTTCACCTTGGATTCATGGGATCTTCTGTACGTCCGTGCACATGCTCCAAGCTTCATCATTAAACATTAACCAACCGGATAGAGGATTCTGTTTATTTACAGCTAAAAGAAATGCATTTTAAGAAAATTAATCTCGTGGATCATGGTTAGAGGATATTTATTTTTAAAAAATATATATTTATAGAAAATCAAAAAAAATTCAGAAAATTAAAAAACTTAATGCAGCTTAAATTATCTGGAAAGCTATAAACTCTGTATTGGCATTTACATTAGAATATTGTAGGTAGTGATATAAGAATCATTTGATACATAGATGAAGGTTATGGGTTCAGAGGTCAAGGGTACAGATGTAAAAGCATATTGAAATGGTTGGTTATCTGGAAAACTATAAACTTTTTGTATAGGCATGTATATTAGAATATTTAAGCGATTGAAATAATTATCATTTCTCAAAAAGCTTTGGCTTTGTTATTTGGACTTTATGCTGGATAATAATAAATGTAATTAAAATGAAATAACATGATAAGTCACCAAGACTATAAATGATTGCCTATACCAGAGGAATTACATGGCAGGTAAGTGAATAAAATGGAGATTTTAAGTCATTTATTTACAAGATCATAAAACTCAGGAAAACTTAAATGATCTGTGTTATCAGTGAATGATATTAACTTTATGACATAACTATCCAGTTAAGACACATTTAATCTATATGATGGTGGTCTTGTTATATATGATTGATACTTTTGAGTGCCTTATTTAGTAGCTATAGCTTGTGAACAGTGTAATAAGGGTTACTGTAAGATTGATATTCCCCAGGATATGTGTAATGATTTAACTACATTATGATGGGCAGTTAAGTCAAGTACTTGTACATTTATGCATACAGTAAAACCTCTAAATAAAGACCATCCATGTAAGAGGTAGTTACTGGTAGTCTGAGTAATTATACTTTACGTATATATTAAAACCTGTTAATAAAGGTCACCAAAGTGTGACAGATAGTATGTATAAGTACCAGTACTTTTGGCTTATAGTGAAACTTGTTAGTAAAAGTTACCAAAGTGTGACAAATAGTCTTAGTACTTGTACTATTTAAAAATGGTGAACCTTACAAAAAAAAAAAAAAAAAAAAAAAAAAAAAAAAGTGACAAATAGTCTAAGTAAGTATACTTTATGTGCATCCAGGAAAATTTTTTAAAAAAAGTATAAATAACCAACAAAACTAAACGCACCAATAAAATGAATCAAAATAAAAAATTCCAGAATAGAGACCAACAATTCATTTTTTCATATAAAAAACTTCTTAATTCTATTTATATGTACAGGTAACAGTATTAGCTTTTGATGATTATCATTATCATACCTGAATGTTCACAAAACTTTTGCAGCATCTAGAGTGTTCTGAAACCTTTTATACATTCAAGTTATTAAAAACTTAGTTTATATGGTACCAAATTTAGTTTTTTGTAAATTTGGTATCCATCATGTTCATATTCTTTGAAAATGACATTTCATAAATTTCAAAAACTAAATTTGTTTATGTTTTATTTCAGGGTATGTTTGTGGAGAACTTTATAACAGATGCTGCTATATACAGAACAAAAATACATGCATTTCCTTTAGATAGGGTGAGTAAGACTTGAGTCTGAGTTGTAGAATTCATAGGATCGGTAACTCTCATCTTAATAGGTGTTTTAGTAATCCCAGAATTGTGAAAATTTAACCCACTTTTTCATGGCAAAGAACAAATGGTTCTAACAGTTAACACAAAAAGAACAATTTATTTGCATGGGTATGAACATTGTGAAACAAGTTAAAAGGTCCATGCAATTTGCAAAACTTGTGTATTATTTTGTGGTTTAAGCCTGGTAATAAATATAATAGAACTTTGGTTGAGATTTCCCAATCTGGCACCACAAGTAGTGATAGTTTGTGTTACTTTATAAAAATAAGACATTTGATGTGTAATGCTTATTTCTAATGTAAATATTTCTTACTTTTTCAGGAAAGAGTTTGCAATATTCAAAGATGTGAGAAGAACTATCATATATTTTATCAGATGTTAGCTGGTTTATCTATAGAGGAAAAAGGTTAGCAAAAGAAATTTTCTTTTGACTGAATTGTTTTCACTCTGAAGGAGAGATATGCTGCCAGCAGAAGACAGTTAACTGCCCTCAAATAAGACGACCGAGCATGTGCTTGTTTGTTGCTAGCTGTACTGAAAATAGTTATTAGCCTGAGTTGTTTCAGATTTCATTAATTTTTCATCAGCAGAAAGGATACATCAGGATAATCTTTTCCTTAATTGTTTACACAAAACAAGTATATGTGTGGAGTTTATTATGAGAGCAGTGGACCAACTCATGCTGGTAGCATTCATCTTGTATGACATTAACCAATGAAAATTAAAATAAGTGATCTAAAAATAACATGCTTCCAATATGATGGAAGCTGTAAGATATACTTTGGAAGTGACATAATTTAATTACTCTTTATTTCATTATTAATTGAAGAAGAATGTTACTTTGTGTTAAGTTGACCAGTTATGATACTTACTAGATATTAGGATTACTACAAGTTAAGGGTTTTCTCTAAAGTCCAAGGTTCTGTCCATTATTATGGAAATTTATACCTTGAAAATAGTAAAATAGTCTTAACATTTTGTAAATCACCATGAACAACCAGTATATTTTGTAGTGTTATTAATTAATTATTATTTATTTATTTATTTATTTATTTATTTATTTATTATTTTTGAGGCAAAGAGGGATGACTCTTCTTTTCTAATTTCACTTACATTGATAATAAGTAAATCTGATGGTACTCTACCATTTGGTATATAAAATAAAGTGTTTTTGATATTTTAAAATCTTTCAGCTAAGCTGCATCTGACTGGTTACTCTGTTCATAACTTACGCTACTTAAGCTCAGGAATAACATCTCAGAATGAGGCAGAAGATAAATCACGATTTGATGCATGGAAGGTTTGTATTTGCATCTTAAATACAATGTACCATTAGAAACGCCTGGCTTGAAAGACAGTTGTAACTTTTGTCAGACATGTAATATAAAATGGGCTCTTTTATATGTTTTCTAAATTTTTCATGATCTATTCTGTTCACAATTTCTATTTTTGTGAAATCACCTTAATAAATGTGTTTGTTTGATCAGTTAATGCATTTTCTTATTTAATTGCAATAGAAAATTTCTAATAAACAGACTATCTTGGTCATTGTATTAATTTGTTTTTTGTTTTGTTTAGAATTGTTTATCAGTGTTAGGTATACCATTTTCTGATGTCATGAGAATATTATCATCTGTACTGCTGCTGGGCAATGTGGAATTTGTAGAGGGAACCGGACTAGAGTTGGACATTGTTGGAAATAATGGTAAGTACCTGTATACCATATGTTTGCATAGAAAGTCTGTTTTGTATTGTTTTTTGGATAGTGAGGAAACCAGAGTACTTATAGAAATTTGAATATTCTGTAAGCTGACTTGCATACTTTCTTAAACTACAATCTGCCTGAGTCATGGATTTCGGTCATTATTCTCCAAATGCAAAACCAATGCATACAGTAGGGACAAAGGTCACACATTAAAGCATTAATAAAAATTTGATTCTTTAAAAAGAAGTTAATATTCGATGTAATGCTTGTTTATTTTAGAGATCAAGGCAGTTGCTGCATTACTGGGAGTATCAGGTGTTGCCTTATATAGAGGCTTTACGACAAGAACAAGAAACACCCGGGGACAGGTGTGCAAATCACTTGCAGATGGTAATACTGTAAGTAAATTATTGCTTTTAGCTATATTTTCCAGCCTACTTTTACTTGAGTACAGGAAAAATTTTAGGACTGATTTCCACCATGTTAGCAGTTATATACTAGTATTTCTTTTTCTTACTTGGATTGTCTCCCCTTAGACTAGGATAGGTGACATGTGAATATTGGCTAATTCCTAAATTAAACTGAAAGGATCTGATTTTCTTGCATATTTTTTTTTTCTAAATTTGTATTTTGTCATATTATGATTCTTTTCTCAAATTTTTCTATGTTATTTTTTTCTGAATCACAAGCTTGAAGAAAGAGAATTAGGGAAATCTATAAAAAGAAGCATTAACAAAAACCAATAATGTTGAAATAACCAACATGACAAAATATAATGATGGTGCCCACAATCCGAATTTACAAATTGTTTTAATGTCAGTAAGACTCTCATTTCATTCTAATTATTGAGTTTCTTTTGTTCTAACATTTGAAATCTGTTTGATAAAAAATGTTATAAAAAGATATATAATTTGTGTTTTTCAATTTATTTTAGGCAAATGTAACAAGAGATTCCTTGGCTAAAGCATTATATTGCAGAACAATGACAGCCATCTTAAAAAGAGCCAACAGTCTTAGACGACCGACAAGTAACTCTTTGTCAGACAGTACAGAGTCTAATTTACATCAAGGTATTTCCTTATACAGAGAAAGCTATAAATCAAAATGCATGGGACTTAGCTTTTGTTTTCAAATTATCCTAGGTGTTAAAAATTTAAGGAAGACAACAAAACTTGGGGACTAATTATTAGCTTAGAGGAACTTCTGATATTCCAGAAAAAATATGAATGATCAGAGTTTAGCTTCACTCATATAATGAAAAACAGAACATAATTTGTGAGTCGAGTCTTCTCATGTATCACACTGTCCTGATGTCAGTATTTGCCACTTAAGTTTGCATCCAATGTCATAAACCTTGGCTAAAAATATGTGATGGCAAATGTTAAACTAAAAACAGTTCTGTAGAAACATTTAATAAAATGAAGTAACATGTTCAGTATACTAGTATACATGTGCCCTGTCAAAAAGAACATGATTCCTTCATACTTTAAAATGTCTGATATGGTTTTGTTATCATATTAGAAAAAAAAAAGCTACTGGTATTTTGTTGACCTTTATTCTTTTGTTATTCACAAATTACAATCAGAGTAATTTTTTAATTAAAAAAATTAAAAAATTTGAAGTTTTTTACTCTTTCCAATGAACTAATTGTTTAACAAAACCCAATTTTATTAATTGTGATGTTTTTTAAGTATTTATAGCGACAGATTAGATGAACACCTCCAATTAAATCAGAGTGGTTTACATCATTAGCCATGGTTCTGGTTGAATCAAACATATTCAGAACTTTCTTTTTTAATTATTTTGATAAATGTTGTTTTATTTTACAGTATCTAATGTAAGTCTATCTAGTAAAAATTCAGCATTTAACAGATTAGGATCTTCCAGAAGTTTTGACAAGTCCACCAAAGTAGACGGTTTTATCAGTATTGTAGACATGTTTGGTTTTGAAATATCTGAGGTAAGATTTTTTTATGTAATACAATATACAATAATTTATAACAAGGAGTTGTCGTATAGGGAGTGAAATAATGCTATATACTCCAGTCAAGATTCTTTTACTTATTTTAAGGCTCCAGTCAGTTCATGGACAGTGGAGGAAATCAGAGTACCTAGAAAACAGCTCTGATCCTAGGCAAGTAAACTGATAACCTAGTGTCTACATGAGTGAGATTCAAACCTAAGGTTAGACATTGAGAGGCATTGTGTGTGCATTAGACCACCTAGCCATTTGACCCCTGTATGTAATTATAGGGATTGGGCATATTTGTCTTTCAAGAGATTGCTTTGGTTAGAAATTCACTTTCACACAGCAACAATGTCATTGTAAACGTACCAATAAAATTGAAAACAATTTGATCTTAGATTAGATACTTAGTGTTACAAAGTTGTACTAGGTATATGATTTGTAAATGTAGGCTGGCAGGTGGTATACATGTGTAAATGTGTAAGCCAATCATATTTGTGATATTTTAAAATAAATATTAAGATTTTTTCTCACTTTATTTCAGGTTAATAGGCTAGAACAACTATGTATAAATCTGTGTGCAGAGACAATGCAACATTATTATAACACACACATTTTTAAGAGTACCTCTCAAGCTTTACAGGAGGAAGATATCAGAGTAGAAACAGAAGTCGCTTACTTTGATAATGAACCAATATTAGAACTTTTGTCTTCTCAGGTGTGTATTTATAGATTAATGTTTAAATGAACCTCCAAAACTTTGATATCAGAGATATCAGAGTAGAAACTGAATTCTCTATGACAACATACCAATACATGTATAAGAATTATTTCTTCTTTGATTGTATACATACAAATGTTCATGGAGGTATTATTGCAGTTCTTGACATATTTTTACTTGACCAAAAACTAATTTAGTGGACATATAGAGTAGATTTTAAACCTAGTCAAGATTCTTTTTTCTTATATCAAAGCTGTCAGTTCTATAATGGTTCAGGAAATGAGAAAACAACAGGCTTTGGACAAGAGAACTGACAAACTTCCTCACACTAATATCTGGGTGAGTGAGATTTGAATCAAGATGGTAAGAGGTGCTGTAATACATCAGGCTGTTCTTAGGAACACTCAGCCTCCAAGACTTTTAACAACTACCGGTAATCAAGAAATGACAAAATTGCCTTCAATAAATAAATGGTAAAGTTTTGCAAACATTTTATAATTGTTCTGCAAAATTTCTAGACCATTCACCCTGTCAAGTTTTTTACATCATTCAGTCTTACTGTTATATTCCTTAATTTTATTTGTTTTGTTTTTTTTCTAGAGAAGTGGTATTTTCCATATATTAGACACAGAATGTACACAGCCTAGGACGTCAGCAGATACTTATATCAGCAAAGTAAAGGCTCACCACAGGATAAATAACTAGTAAGATTAATTAACCAACAAGATATTACTAAACAGTATACAGAAAAGTTAATATGATATCTCTGACATAAGTGTAAGTGTACATGTACTTATGTTGTTGCCCAATATTAAAGATTTTGCAAAAGTTCATTTGATAAATTATAAAGTGACATAATCACACCATAACACATTGTCTTAGTCTTATGATTGTTATTCATGTTAACGGGATTTGTCTATTTGGAATATTCTCTTTTTTATCTACCTTTGGCATACATATTCTATCAAAGACAGAGTTCAAAGGTCAAAACCATTTTTTATTGAGTGTTTAACATTTTACAGAAGAAGCAGGGTTATTGTTATCATGTTTTATTTACAGTTTCTTTGAACCACTAACCAAGTCAAAGACAGTGTTTGGAGTTCGGCATTTTGCAGGAAGAGTTTTATATGATGCTACAAATTTTTTGCCTAGTAATCGGGACATTTTACCAGATGATATTATTTCTATCTTCTCCAAACAAAACTGTAATTTTGGATTTGCATCACACTTATTTGCTCAGGAGATAAAACACACAAGTGGTATGTTATGAATAAGTATGAAACTTATATAACCTGAGAAAAAAAGTGTGATAGGGCTGTTATGTCAGTCTTATTTTAAATCTTTGGTTTTGTACCAAGTTATGAAAGTGACAGATGGACACTGTGTAAAAAAAAGATACATTTTAATGTGATGTCAGCAAAGTATCTACCTTGTCATTTGAAGTAAGCAAACAAATTTTGCCATCACTTGTATCAATTGATCAAATGTTTTAAGTAGTGTCTGATAACAAAATTGTTAACTACTTGTCTGTAGTTGTACCTAAGAAATTGGAAATCACATGATTTATAAAATTTATGATTACCAGAAATAACAGCAGGTGCTCTCACCAGTATTGTACTTTCCCACATTATTTCCCCATTAGAACCAAGTACATGTATTGAGATTGGGACCTTTTTTGACATAAAATTTTCTGGAATTTGCTAACCTAAGAAATAAGTGAAATTCAATACCCCACAATTATTTATGATTTTACAGTTTTTAAAAAGAATCATTTGTTTAAATGAAAGTTATTTCCTTTTTACTTTGACCATTTAAATTTTCACACTTATGTTTTAGCTGATAGTGGGCCAGGTCCTAAAGGGATGAAATACAGAATCCTACAGACCAATAGTCACAGCCATAAGTAAGTAATTAATATGCAAGTAATGTAGAAGTAATTGTATATAATAAGTACTATTGCAGTCACTGTGACAGTAAATTATGCAAAACTTTCAAAGAGTATTAACTTGAATAAAATTTGATATTTTTTGCATAGTTGCATCTAGTCATTACTAAAAATTGCTATGTGCATCCGCGATTACCATGGAATATTTCTGTAGAAAGAAAACTTGCTACTACTGAGATTTTACATGTTGAAATGGTCATGTTTACACAGGAAGTGATGTTTTTGGTGACACAATACATCATATGCACAAAATAATCCACCATTTGCCTTATTTTTTAACATGTAACACGCTTCCATTAAAATCTGACCAAATGACACCAATCTTCAGGTACATAGCTTGAAATATTTAGAGAATAGTAGGGCTGAAAAAAGGACAGTCATGCTAACCTGCTTCAATACAAGGCTAACAACACATTGATCAATCAGCTCTCACATGTAGTATGGGTATGTATACTTTATCTTTTTAACATTTATACTTACAGTGGCAACAGAGGTACTCTTTGTGGAGATTTTCAAAACAAGTTAGATAACTTACTCAAGACATTGGTACACTCTAAACCACAATTTGTACATTGTATAAAGGTAAACTATTTATTGATTTTTATTCAGATGTCAGTTTAGTTGCAAAAATCCATCAGTTTCTTTAGGTAGTACGTGTTCTCTAAGATGTAAACCACTTCACAAATTTTATTTTTTCACAACACAACATTATTTTATCGATTAATTTTTTCACCTGTTCACAAAAATGTTATGGTTTGGTATCATTTTAAGTCATATGTATGTAACTGTACAGTGTACAGTAGAATAACAATAATAGTGATGTGCTTCAGTCTTTAATTTTGATTTTAAATTACTTTTGTGTTCAAGTTCTAGAGAGGTTGAACAGATTTCAAAGTGAACATTTGAACAGATGACAACAATTAGCAGTTCAAACCAAATAATGTCTGAGTTTCCTTGGATTTAAGAATCTCAAGAACTGGAGTAATTAAACTTCTATAATTGTATTTTTATCTTTCAGACCAATGATCATGGAGAAATGGATTTATTTGATAAAGATGTGGTTATAAGACAACTAAGATCGTTACAGTTACTAGAGACAGTGAGACTGATGGCAGGAGGTAACATCATTCTTTTTTTTTTCCATAAGCTAAATTTATAGGAAAAGTTAAAATGACATAAAGATACTAATAATTGCTTAAGAAAAAATTAAGGATGTATTATATTTTACTACAATTGTTTGTAGTACAGTTCCAACAATTCATTTTATACAACAAATATGGAAATGAGTGAGTGTATTATTGTTAAAAGCCACAAATGTTCACAACTATTAAAAACACATGTACTTAGACATGGTCAGAACCACCAAGAGTAAAACATAATATCAGACACAAGATAGACACATATTGTAACCATAAGATCACTGATTGTAAGTTAAACTTTTTAACTTATAAATAATAGGAAAATGAATTTTTACAAACATAAAGATTAGCCAAACTACAAACATTTGCTTTAAAAGATGGAGGATGGCCTATGGCCAAGTTCATGCATTTTAGAATTATAGCACTTTTTAATCAAGACTTGAGATTTATCAATCTTTGGTTTTTTAAGAAAATTATAAGGTTTTTCAAAATTCTGTCAATTTCCAATAATTTTATTTTTAAATTAAAGTTCAGTCTTAAAAACTTCTCTAAATTTTGGAACAGCCAAGAAATGTTTTAAATACAGAAACACAAAGTAAAACAAATATTTATTTTTTAACAGGAATCCCACACAGAATGAGATACAGAGCATTTAACAACAGATATGGGATATTTTTGGCAAAGAAAAATCCTTATTTAATAGAATCCCAGCAAAATTATTGTAAGGTAGGTAAACAAATTTAAAATTGCTGTGTTTGCCTGTAGATCATTATATGGAGGTGTAAAGAAAAGATTCAAAGACATAATGGTATATTTTATAATGATATAGCTAATATCAATTTTTAGTTTATTATTCTGCCTTCCTTGAGAGGATAGGGATTGTCTAGTTGCTCATGTGAAATTCTTTTTTGTTCATTTTGTTCATTAAGATGTTAAAATGCAAACTACAACCTCTCAACTTTAACTAGAGACGATAACACTTATGATAACATAATAACCAGTAATTGCAGTGATTCTCAGTGTCTTTTATATTATAAATATTGAATAGATTTTTATTTAGATATCAAAATTATTAGTTTAAGATATACAAGTTAAAAAGGGTCTAGTCATGGACCACATAAAAGTGCCATTTTGTAGAACTAGTTTCTGCTCTATTATTAATTCCTGGAATAAAACCTTTCTTGTTAGAAAGCATTAAGTTTAAGGATGAAATAAACAAGTTTTTTCATATGAACATGCTGAGGTATTACTTAGTATATACATGTATAGTGCTCTGATAAAATTTATTGATGTTAGTTTGACTTTAAAAATGAAAAAAAGTATATATATTTTTTTTTTTTAGGAAATTTTAAATAGTTTCCTCAGAGCAATGGATGAAAGTAAATTGCCTTATGTCAGTACACAGTGGACAATAGGAAAGAAACATTTATTTTTCAGGTATAATTATACTACATGTATTCTGTTGAAAGCTTAGTGGGATGATAAATAAGCTGATTCTTTGAAACCACTCGATCAAATAGAATCAAGTTTTGTACAAAAGATTCTTTGTTGATGCTAATTGAAAATTTTGTCTGGCATCAAGATGTCCATCATCACTATAAATAAAAGAAGATATAGTATTTAGAGATCTATTGATATACTACTGGTATTTGTTACTATTATTAAGAAATATTATACCATGTTTATCAGCTTTTTACAGGCTGTTATCATTTTTCTGGTTCAACTGACTGAAATCTATTTACAAAGTGTCAGTTCTATGAGATCAGCCCTTTTGGGTTTGTTTATTGAACATTGTTCAAAGTTATCAAAGTTTTTTGTGTACCGTATTCAAACTCCCTTAACCCCAAAAAAACAAAAGTGGAACACTTTTTTTTGCTAATCTTTGCCTATTTTTATTCTATTTTATGTGTAAATTTTTTTTCACCTTTCTCAGTTCTTTTATTTTTAGTCTTTATGCTAGACTGTTGTATGTTTGTAATGATAATTTATATTGGTACATAAAACAAATAACTGCCAGTATATTGTGTGTGAATTTACTTGAGGCCTGGTGACGTTAGGCTATTAGATTTTTAATCAGACCAGAATATTTGTAAATTTGAGAGTCCAGTTAGCTTTAGGCTTTTCTGGGATTAAGATTTTCATTTAATAACAGAATAGCTTATTAATTTTATTAATTGATATTTTGACTTTTAAAATTAGCTTAAATATTACATTTACATTAAAACCTGGTAAAAACAACAGAAAATCTTGAAGGTACCCAAATTTTAATCTTAATACAGATGTCATATACCACTTTTTGAATTTAATCATAAAAATACATTCAAAAAGTGGTATATTCACTTTTTGAATGTATTTTTATGATTAAATTCAAAAAGTGGTATATTCACTTTTTGAATGTATTTTTATGATTAAATTCAAAAAGTGGTATATGACACAGAAAATGCAGACTTTGAGTCATCAAGTTGTTATGTTTTCACTGGACCACCATTACATTTTAGCTAGTTTTAGACAAACAAGCAAAATAAATACTGTATCAAATTCTTCATTAGTTTATTTTATATTGATGATTTTCCTTTACTTCCTATATTATTTTAATTTTTTTTCCCATAAGTTACCTTGAAGTAATACCTGGAACGACTTTAAAACTCACAAGTATATTTTAGATCACTCAATAATATGGCGAGATTTTTTTTGGAAATTGGAAAACCTGTCCTGTTGATTGTTTATTTTTTATTTAAGTGAATTAACAAGACAGCATTTAGAAGCCATGAGAACAGAAAAAATAAATAATGCTGTGGCTAAAATACAAGCATATTGGAGAGGATGGAAATGTCGGAAAGAATGGCCTTCACGGAAAAAACAACTGCTGGCTGAAAAAGACTTTCTGAAATCTGTACAACCAAAACAAAGGTAAAACAAAAAGTTTAAAAGAAATTCTAAAAGTACCCGTACTTAGAACTAGATCTTTTCTGAGTATGGTGACTGGGGAACCCTATATCTTTTTATAGGTAAATAACTGGATACTTGTATTACGACTTGGTACAGCAATAACATCTAACATGGTTATACTGAAAAATATTAGAATTGGTACACATATATATATACCGTATATATCAAAGATATTACTGAACATACATTTCCTCAAGGCTTCAGAAGACTGTATATACAGATCTGAATTACAGGGGTCCATCTTTTTGTAGAGCATAATCTAATGAAACACTTGATCATGGTTCAGTGATATAGTATATATAGGTTTTATACTTGTCTTTTTAATTCTTTCCATTTAATTTAAAGCCAATACAAGAACTTTCTTTTGCAATATACATTCATATATTTGTTGTTTCCTATTTCTATTTTGCATTTAAAGGAAAAGTGGAAGATTAAAAAAGACAGATGGTTTCAAGGCAGAAAATTCTTTATTAAAGCAGGCCTCGAAGTATTACAATATTAACTTAGTAAGTATGTTATTCCTCATAAGTAGGAATTATCTCCCTTAGTAGTATTTTACAGATGCATTATTTGCCTGAAAAATGTGAAAACAGCAGTCATATCAGAGACGTTTTATAACTTCTCTGGTTATATGATCATCATATTATGGGTTAACTGTCTTAAAAATTCTGGTATATCATACTGATATATCACTTTTCAATTAAAAGTTATTTTTTGTTCATTTTTAAAGTCTTGAGGAATAATAAACAAGAAGAATATTATTTCTTGTTATTATACATAAGGTTATGTTTTTATCAATGGACATAATTCATGGTACAGTTGAAACTGTCTGAACTGAAAATTTCCTTGACTGAATGTTTTATTTAGTTTAGCTTGGTATTTTGGTATTTAAATAATCTTATTAATGATTAATGCTTATAAAATATTTAAAGACAGGGTCATTTGTTTAATCTGGTTTAGTTTAGATAGACCAAATTTCATCTGACCAAAACTCTTGTAAGCTTATGGCAGTAAATGTGTGTATGCATTGTTAATTTTATTTTTTACTTCTCCTCTAAATCAACTGGACTCCGTCAGTGAAAGATTGTGGGTTCTGACCCAAGACTTGAAAGTGGGTAGTGACTGTTCTTTCACCAAGAACTCAGCATTACGAAATAAAAGTCACGGTTCTTTCGGATGGGAACTTAAAATAAACAAGGTCCCGTGTCATGGCAGGCATGGCACGATAAAGAACCCTTCTGTATAATGCCATCAGCGCAACACACAGGCAAAATTTCTGCACTTTCACCTATAGCTGGCGACATCTCGATATAAGTGAAATATTCTTGACTGGGACGTTAAACACCATTACTCAACTCTAAATCAACTGGACATATTTCAGGAAAATTGGACAAAAGCTAGTGCAATTTAGATTTGTATGCTGCTGTGGGGTAAATGTAATGATTTATTTCAACCTCTGTGATATTGCTACAATGTTTGAATATAGTTCAATGTATATTTTGCTTCAAGTTTGCTTTTTTTTACAATCTAACAATTTACGTTAATTATGTAATTATTGTGTAGGAACTTTTCACCTAATTTATTGAAGAAGGTCTAAGAATTAACTCCCTTTGATCATAATGACCAATAATCATTCCAGTGAAAACATTTAAACCAGCCATCATTCACTGAGTGGGTCTCTGTTTTACCATCATTAAGTTTAGATAGGTGATATTGTAATATGTACAGGTACTATTCTTTTACCATTAATTAAAATTCTATATCAAATATAGTAGATATTTTTGTAGATATTGATATTTAGGTTTGACATGTGAAATTTGCAGCCTTTTATTCAATAAATTGCATTCCTGTTGACAAATTTAATAACACCAATTCGTATAAATCAATTTTCAATCATTTTACCTGGAGTTTCTAAACATGACTGTGTAATTACACCTATCTCTTGGTTTAAGTATGATCGTGAGTACCAGTATCAACCTTTGTGTCTTAGTCCGGTGTTGTTTGATGCCTCTTGTTCTTTTTTACAGCTCTTATTATTTAATAGACGTAATGTTTTAATTGTCTTACAGGTTAAAACACCAGAAATTCCATTTAGTAGGACATATTCTGTAATAGATAAAGTAAGACTGGGATATCCACAAGTCAGAATCATGAAAGGGGATTACCCTAGTAAGTATATAAAAATACTTGTTTCTTTACAATTAGACCAATGATGATTTCAGATGTTGAGCATAAGTTTTAGACTTTATCTGCCCATCATCAGATCAAGGAATTTTCTCAGACTTTTATCTCAATTCAGTAGGATTTTACAGATGAAATATACCCTGGTTTATCACATGGTCTAGCTGGAACAGTATTATAAGTGTTCATCCAATGCAAGTAAATGATAAGCATAACTTTATTATCGATTATTTCTTCATTTCTTCAGTGCTTAAAGATAGAATGACTATTTCATAAATAGATTTGCTGGTGAAGTTCTAAAAGAAATTACAAAAGCTGCCTCTGTCATTGTGTTTTTTTTAATGAATTACATGTACATGTATTTGTGTAGTTAATTCAGTTGCAGAATTGAAATAATATATGTTTGAAAATATAAAATATCGTTTTTTTAGTTGAACCGAAAAATGGACAAGCATTATATCGTGGAGATGAAGTTGGTGTGGTTGGGCCTTCACAAAACAGAGGACATCTGATTGTTGAAAAAGGAGATGTTTGTCTTGATGTTCCTTACAGCTTACTAGGATTTAAGGTTTGTCATTGTTACAGTAACTTCTATAATACAGCTTCTTATTGGTGGGAAGTAAAATAAAATGATGAATAACTAGTAACAAAAAATCTTGTGTTAATTTTTGTCATATGAACAGAAACAGAGACTAGATAAAGATGTAACTTTTAAGGAACAGAGAATAGATAAAGATGTCACTTTTAAGGAACAGAGAATAGATAAAGATGTCACTTTTAAGGAACAGAGAATAGATAAAGATGTCACTTTTAAGGAACATAGACTAGATAAAGATGTCACTTTTAAGGAACAGAGAATAGATAAAGATGTCACTTTTAAGGAACAGAGAAAAGATAAAGATGTCACTTTTAAGGAACATAGACTAGATAAAGATGTCACTTTTAAGGAACAGAGAATAGATAAAGATGTCACTTTTAAGGAACAGAGAATAGATAAAGATGTCACTTTTAAGGAACATAGACTAGATAAAGATGTCACTTTTAAGGAACATAGAATAGATAAAGATGTCACTTTTAAGGAACAGAGAATAGATAAAGATGTCACTTTTAAGGAACAGAGAATAGATAAAGATGTCACTTTTAAGGAACATAGACTAGATAAAGAAGTCACTTTTAAGGAACAGAGAATAGATAAAGATGTCACTTTTAAGGAACAGAGAATAGATAAAGATGTCGCTTTTAAGGAACAGAGAATAGATAAAGATGTCGCTTTTAAGGAACATAGACTAGATAAAGATGTCACTTTTAAGGAACATAGAATAGATAAAGATGTCACTTTTAAGGAACAGAGAATAGATAAAGATGTCGCTTTTAAGGAACAGAGAATAGATAAAGATGTCGCTTTTAAGGAACATAGAATAGATAAAGATGTCACTTTTAAGGAACAGAGAATAGATAAAGATGTCACTTTTAAGGAACAGAGAATAGATAAAGATGTCGCTTTTAAGGAACATAGAATAGATAAAGATGTCACTTTTAAGGAACATAGAATAGATTAAGATGTCACTTTATACATAACTGTTGCCATTGGTTTCACCAGATCAGCATCACAGAATGTAATTTTTGATGTAATACATTGTATAAACTTAGTAAAAACAATGTATTGCACTACTTTATTAGTTTTTTTTCTTCTTACATCATTGTTGTTCAATTATATTATTCCAAATGTACAGTAAAAGTTTAATACTGGACTTTATTTGCCCCCCGTGAGAATACAACATAAAGATTTTATCTTAGTTTTATACTTCACTTTTTTTTTTTAGAGTATTCCACAACCACCTGGTGTAGATATATAAATGACTCAACATCAGCTTCAGTGATGCTAAAGTTAAAAGACCCACCTGTTGTCTAAAGTGAAAAGAGACACTTAATGTCTGAAGATAATTGTTAAAAGAACCATTTGGTATAGATGTTTGAATCCATTTTTTAAGCCAAGTGTTGCTGGAGCAACCCTGAATTAGAATAGAAAACTTTTGAAATGATTTTAATTTCCCGCCACCGTTGGAACTGCTGTGTGATAAAACCAGTTGTTATTTGTTTATAGACCAGTACAACTGAAACATACAACAAAGTATTCCAGAAATAAGAGAGAAAAACTCTTCATAAATAAAATAACCTATCTCTTTGAATCTAATGATTTAAAAAGTCAAAAATGGTGAAGAACACCAGTAAATGGAGTCTAGTGTTCAATATGTAGTATACTGTTATGTGTATATGGATGCTGAATTCCTGATATTTTACAAACAGATAATGTCATTTGTATCACATAAAGTTAATGCATGTCAGTGGTCAAGAGAAAATGTAGAAGTGTGTATATATGTGCAGTGAAAGGTAGTAAAGATTTTAAATAATGGCAGTATGTATATGTTTACACTTAGATCAAGAGTCCCAGGTCCATTTTTTTCAATCATTCACTCTTGAGTTCCGATTTCAGTTCTTTTAATGTCATATCACTGTATTTTCCGACATCTCACAATATATGATATCAAAAGCAGCATAAAAAATTAAAGATGGTGATAATGATAACAATGTAAAATCAGCTGATCACCCTCAGGACCAAGTTGAAAGTAGTGCCACCTTGCCAAGCCAAGGGCAATAACTCGCTAATGTCTCCCATTGAGTGTACATTCGACTCAAATATTCCCATTTTTCTCCCATCCCCCTAAGTTTGAGATAATAATTTCCAATGGAAGAAACGGTGGTAGAAATTTCTATATTCACCTTCTCGTGCTGTTTATCTTCACCTCCTCGTGCGGCCGGAATTACTTTTTTAACTTCTCGTAACTTCTTCCACTGACAGGAGCAAGTTTAATCACAATTTATTTCAATAATATTATTAAAATGTTTTTCTGTTATAATTTTTCCTGTTTTCATGTTGCAGCCAAGCTAATTTTCACGTTACGTATACACTACATACTACTTGCGGAATAAGATGTACTTTTAAGTATAGCTATATCTTATATAGGTCAAGCTGCGGAGTAATACATTTTCTAAAAATACTCCCCGACAGATGATCATTACATGTAGATCTTGATTGTTTTTTCCCTTTTTAAAGTTATTATGTAAGAATATCCTTTTTCAGCATACCTGCGAGATAGGAATATCTGTCAGCCATTCGTGTTTTGGGTTAAATTTGCCCAAAATTGTTAATGGGATGGGAGAAAAAGAATCAATCATATGTGTCAGTGGTAGATAGAGGTATCCCACCCTTATGGGCAGATTTTTTTGTGTCTGGAACTAGGCAAAGCCAGCCTCGTTCCAGACACAAAATCTGCCCACTATCTTCCACTGACGCATATGATAGATTCTATTATTCTCTCATCAATATTTTAAAAATGTTAAGTTTTATGAAACAATGTTTTGATTTGTTCAACAAACCTACACTAAATTTAAATACAACATTAGATATTCAATTTTAACTGAGTTACTCTTAAAAATTGACATTGAAATATTGTCTTATTTGAATTGAGTGTACACTCAATTGAGTGAATGATTGTAAAACTGGGGCCAGGTCTGTGTTGTTTTGCATGTGTGAGTATTTTTGCCTGTGTGTGTGTGTGTGTGTGACATGTAGCATGTTTTAATTGTAAATGGCCAGTTACAGGATTTGTGCAATATTTCAGTTGTTTTTGTTGTGTCGATATATATTTTGTGATATTAACTATTTTTGTATTTTTCATACTTTTTTATGTATCATTACAAATAAACATTAGCTACTGTACATATTATATCATTTCATGACGTATACCGGATATAGTTTGTGTGGAAATTGGCATATATGTAAAATTTCATACAATATCTCCATTGAAAACATGTAATATTTCTCCAAATTTCTCCATTTGAAGTATGAAAAAGATTCTTGCCAGTATCATAAACTTTATTTACATGCAAAATGAACTCATCGCTACCAAAGTTGATAAAGTAAAATGTCATTTTAGCACTGCCAACTCAAAGATTTCCTTAAGAATTATATATTAAAATTACAAGTTATAATTTTTTTTACAAAAACATTGAAAAGAGAATGGAATGTGTCTGAAAAATTATGTAAAACAATATGTAAACATTTGGAGATGGGTTTATATAAGCTTGTATTTGTTCTAGAATCCAGTTTGTTTGCATTTTTTTTATAAATGAAATATTGTTTAAACAAACAAACAAAACATGTAAAAATTCCTGGAATGATTTTTTTTTTATAAAAAAATATATTACCTTATGTATTTCATACCTAATGGAATATATTTTTCTGCAAATACATTATGAGGGGTCAGGTGGAACATTGTCCAACCCCTTTGAAATATATGTACATGCACATGTATATGTATATTTAAGTATAATTTTATTGTCGATCATAAACTTGTTAAACCTTCTGGTTATCAGAAAAGAATGTCATACTACCAAAGAATCTTGCCTGAAAATGGTTTACATGTATCACTGGCAGCAATTCAAAATAGATAAAAAATACCATTTTCAAAACTTGAAATTTTATTTTTAGTGCTTACCCAGTAGATTTTTAGTATGTTTATTGTATGTTAAGTTTTACACCTTCAGTTTATTTTATTTTTTTACCCCACTATCAAAGTAGATATAGAGAGACATATAACCACGGATACTTCTTGTATGTTAAGATTTTTTTATCTCAAGTTTGTTAATGTTATGATTTCATTGTTATCGTCCTCACATTTGTATTGTTCATCAGATGATACCGGTGATGACAGTTTATGTAAACAAGACTGTCCTCCAGCCTACTAGTGCTACTGTATATAGTATTTTTATTAAGTACTTAATCTGTTTATATTAGACAGTTGTAGATTTGTTTATCATGTTTAAGTGGTTTTGTTTGTTTTCATTTAGAGTGATTTGTTTCAGTGTATTGACATAATTTTAATGTTTTTTTTTAATATTTTCAGAATTAGAACAATAGTTCACACAAAAGTGCCTACAGACATATTACATATTGTTATAACCCATTATCCCCATTGCTAGCAACCAACCTTTTTATAATAGTTTTAATGTCACCAGATCCTTCCTTAGTATGTATACAGTTAAACCTGGTTTAAACATCAACTCAACTGATCATCTTGAAAAAAAATTGAAATAATCTCAAATGTAGGACATCATTACAATTTAAATTGACACCTAAAGATTATCTCCAAGATTTAAATTCAAATCAGGCATATTTTAAGAAAGTCCTTTAGTAAAATTTGTTATGTATTGAAGATTGTAGGTTTTTGACAAATTTTTTACACCACCATTCCAACTTACCTAAATATGTAAACATCAGATTAAAAATGATACAGACCAGAACCAGCTAAAATTTAATCCAAAATACATATAGCAAACACTTCTCTTGTAGATCTGAAGTGTTGTGGAAAAAAGTTACGTATGAAAAGTTTTGTTTAAAAATTCTACATCCATATCTTTGGGGACATTGTGTAAAAGAGTACATTTACAAGAAAAGTGGAACTTTCTTAAACTGAATACTTGCCGGGACTAAAAAAAATAAGACAGTCTTACACAATTTAGATTCACAAACAATATAAATGGTATGTCCCAGAATTTATTTCAGTTCAAACAGGTTTATATTTTGCTCTTGGTTTAATTAAGATATGTTTTCAGTTAACTCTGGTTTCAGTGAAGACAAGGCTTTCAGTTTACTCAGGGCTCAGTCTAGACAGATTTTCAATTAACTCTGGGTTCAGTTTATAAGGTTTTTGATTTATTTTATCTTCAATTAAGACAAGTTTTATAATTTTTCATTTTACTCTGGGTTCCGTTTAGACAGTGTTTTCAGTTTACTCTAGGTATAGTTTATATAGGATTTTAGTTTTACTCGGGGTTCAGTTTATACAGGTTATTAGTTTATTCTTTGTTCAGTATATACAGGTTTTAAGTTTACTCTGGTTTCAATGAAGACATGTTTCAAGTTTTCTCTTGGTTCTGTTCAAAGAAATTTTCAGTTCACATTGTGTTCAGTTAAGACATTTTTTTTGTTGTGGGATCAGTTTGAAAGTTTCAGTCCACTGTATTAACTGAGTTGTTTAACTAGACTGGTAATAAAACATGTACTCTTTTACATAAGCACATTTATGACCCTTATTTATATAACAAAGACCCTCTTGCCTTGATAAACACATTCAAATTACAAACATTAAGGTAAGGATTTTATTATTTGTCATAATTATATTTTAAATGTGGTAAGGTCACTAATTTATAAAAATGCATGAAAATTAGGTTTATTGTAGTGCATTCTAATATACAGGGTTTACCGTAATGCATGTGTATATGTATTAACATATATACATATTATAATGATAATCAAGATACTGGTAATTAAAATTCAGAGTCACAACCTCTTGTCAAAAGAAATGCCAAAATTGACAGTTGTTTTTTTTAATATCTTGCAAAAAAATTAATTAGTAACTACTTAAAAATAAATTATGAAATTCCATAATTAACATTGAATAGGATCTATTTCTGTCATGTGAAATAAAATACCTATTTGTTGTCCTTGACCTGTAGTTTATCTTGATAAACATTTATTTAAATACATGTACATTTACTTAATTAATTAATTAGTAAAAGAAATCAACTACTATGAGAAAACAATTTCATTTTAATTTTTTTTCAATGAATTAGAATTAAGTGATATACAGTTAAACCTGACTAAAATGGAAACCTTAGGGGCAATTTTCTTTTAAAGAGAAATGAATTGTCAAGACATAGGCATCCAACTTTAGAATCTGTAAACCCTTATCAAGGACAATAAAAAATGTGTTGGGGAAGGTTTTGTTTGTACATGTTTGTGGTTACAAAGATATGCTGGAACCTGTGAAATCCTAGCCATATATTTACCAAAACATCGAGGTAAGCTGAACCCTATAAAAAAATAGGGCCGATTACACCTTATGTTCATCAAATATCAGGGTAAATTGGACTTTTTTATAGGAATGCCATTCATCTTGTTTTTAAATAAACAGGTTCAAAATCAAAACTCTGTCTAAAAATATTTTTCTGTCAAGAAGGTGTTGAGTTTTGACAATTGAACTGTGAATAAGTAAATATTGTTTTCTAGTTTTCTTAGGAGTTTAAATTAAACAGAAGTTACTGTATTGCTACAGGAAACTTTTTAAATTGAAGAAGGTTTACTTTCCATAGAAATGTTTAAGTGTTTTTTGTTTTTTGTTTTTTGTTTTTTTTTTTTTTCAACCTGTTTTAAAACCTTCCTGTTGAAATAAATTTATAAAGAAATTAATTTGCTTGCTAACTTTTTTCAAAAATTAATTTGTTACACTTTTGTAACATATAAACATATATTACCTAATTTCTTCAACAACTTATAAGCCTGTATGTATATTATAATAGTCAAATTTTACAAAATTAATAAATACCGGAGCCATTCAGGCTTTACTTATACAAATTTGTAAGTCACAAAACCTTTTCATTTAGAATAATGTGTAACTCATTGTTAAAAAAAAGGTTCAAATGTATCATGTGTCCTGAACAAAGTTTAAAATTCAAAACTTTATTGTCTATTTGAGTAAAGTAAGGCAATTTGATTTTAATAAATTTTTTAATCATATCTTAATCTGCCGGAATATGAATGGGTGGATTTAAGTTACAAAACATAAAACCAATACTGTCTTATACACTTGCTAAGTAAGTCTTATGTACATCCATATTGTTTATTGTGTTTGTCATGGCTTTACTCTCAGGTAAGACAATTTTTGTGGGTTTTTCAAGTGTAACAGTGGACAAGTGGTTTTTTTTTTTTTTTTTTTTTTTTAAATAAATGCCTTATTAGCCAATATGTGTGTCAGTATAGGTCAGGTTTCACTGTTTTAGAAATAAGTCGGATTGACTATGCAATATAAATAAACTGTGATATATTTGAATGATTAAAAGTAAAGATATCATATATTTCTGAAATAAAACATATAAAATACCATATTATGTGTCTTTTTTTTGTCAGCTTTAAATTGCATATATAAATTCATTTATTTGATAATCTGTTATCCTCGCATTTTCTCAGCAGGGGCATGTGCAAAAAGTGCAAAGGTGAACATGATGCTATTTTTTGTCAAAAAAGTAACAGTGTCATGTATATTAAGATCACAGCTATTACTCTAGATTCAGAAGTTAATGTTTATGCCTTGGGGCTTGGGGGTTTCTATGGCTTTGTGGCATAATTAGGTTTTTATAACATGTAATTGAGACTTCTGAACATCAAGAAATCTGATAATAGTTTGTTCTTTAAGGAGTGATGTTATTATGATGCCAAAGTCAAGATTCATGGTCAGGTTGTGTGTCAGTTCTTAAATTTGGATTGCTCACAGAAAACCAACAATCTTTGGAAAGAAAAATAAAAAATTTTCCTTTAGATCTGTGAGTAGGGTCAAAACCTAGACAATAAAGAACTGCCTTGATTAAGTGTTTAATGACCATCAGTCAAGTTGTTAAGTTTTAGGATGTTGGAGAAAATTAGAAGTATCCTTAGAAAAAATTCAATCTCCAGTAAGTAAAATGCAAACATTCTCACACCAAAAACTGCCAATTGGATTCAAACCTAGGCCATTAAGAAGTACATGTATTGTGGTTGGTATTTTCTGCTACCGAGTCAAAATTTCTCACGTCAAGGTACATCAGTTTTAGGATATTGAAAAAAATGAGTCTATAGAAAGTCACAAAACCTTCAGCAAGCAAAATGACAAACTTTCTAAGATCTCCCTGATTGGATTCAACCCCAGATGTTTGAAATGTGTTGCGATTAACAAGCCTGCAATAAAAAACCATTCAGGCCATCATGCTATAGGTTTTGAATACACTGTATATATAGGTATACTGGTAGTTATCATTAAGTATGGTGGCTTTGGCTATGGTACAGTACATGCGTTGGTACATTTTATTCACATTTGACAGTGGTGATTTGTTGTGGTGCTTTATGAAAAAAATAAAAATTAATATTGAATTTTTCAATTATCTATTTCATAAGCGGTTGACCAGATAAATACTTCTTCTGACTAACTGGTTGTCAAATAATTTGTGACATCATAGAAGTCTGGGAAAACTTATCTGCTAAAATTCTCTGTTGATGTACACATTAAATGAGATGACACAATTATTCATAGAAATGACAAATGGTCTTTCATCTCACATAAGTGAGATAGTCAGTTTGGTATGTTGTAAGAAATCAGCAAATGGCAAACAACTAATCCTTTGTAAGTGAACTGACAAAGTTTCAGAGCTTCATCGATGTATTTAGTTGAAATTTAAATCATAATTTCGTTAATATTCAGTAACAACATTTATTTATTGTTGTTGCTGCTTTAACTGAAAATTTAAACTCCTTGGTCACTCTCAAGTCCCTCGCAATTTAAGTTATGTAAGATATGCAATAAATGAATCATAAGATCTGCTACATCTTTTTAAAATCAATTTTATATAGAAAGCAATGCAAAGAAATATAACCTGTATACAAAGACCACCTAATGAGTTCTAAAAGTTTTACAAAAGTCCATTGGGATGAGGGTGTTAAGTGTATGTAGTTCTCCTCATAAAATATTATATTTTCTTTTTACATTTATTTTTACAGTTCAAGTGACCCGAGTAGATGACCCTAGTAGCCTCTCAGGTAAAACATCTGGTTCTAAAGATTTTTTTTTTATGGCGAGACAGATTAATCATCATCATTCACGATTTGATTATGACTGCACGTTATCATGAAAATATTATAATGAATTCACGATTCATGTAATCAGGTTCTTAATTGTACATTGAAACATTTAATGAACAAGTTTTTTATAATATATTATAAAATTTTGATTAATCATTTCATTAAATGTATGGCTTACCTATATAAAAAGTCACACGTCAATGACAATGAAATTTACATCAAATTAATTGTGTAACTTTTCAATCATTATACGTCATTTCATGTCAGAAAAATTTGTTTAATTTAATAGAAGAGGAAACAAAAAAATAACAAATTTCTTCTTTGTGATGTTATTGGTCTCAATAATTTATTTTCTCATACATGAAACATGTTTTCCTTAAATCTGTCATATCAAAAATTTCATCTAAATTTATATTTAAATTCTAACATCATTCATCGACAACATGTATAATAAAATAGTGCTATATTGTTGTTTTTAGACGTCATTTACATATATAATATATACATAACTAGATATCATACTTGGTATGAAACTCATAATCAGTTTAGAAACTAAGACATAAAATTGTAACTAAAATATTAATAAATAAATACATTTAAATAACTATATTTCTGTTGATATGTTGTGTTTCAGTAAAATAATATAAAAACAGTAGATGTTTGCAATTACATGTACATGTACTATATATATATAACATGATATATGCATTTACACCACTGACAAAAACAGTTATATATATTAGTGACGAAATTATATATAAATAAAGCCTGCACAACCAGTTAACATGCATGGAATCACATTCTTGTAAAATTTTCACAAAGTGTATAAGTACTGAAAAGAAATAATGGAATGGATCTTATCTAATTTATCTGTGACATAAAGATATAAATAACTAAATAATTTGCTTATAAAAATATCAATATAATCAAAGTACTGAAAGTACAAAAGCAATTTGTGTTGTTTTGATTTGAGGATATGATCAGTAAGTATTCACTACTGTTACAGGCACAACAATTAGTACACTGATTAGCAATTCATATACAAAAGAACCATGGATGACCACACTGTTTTAAAATAAGTAACAGAAGAATCCTCATAATGTATTGCTAATCATAGATATGGGAACCAGTCTTATATGGGAATCAGTCTAATATGGGAACCAGTCTAATCAATTGGATGATAGTAGATCAAAATAAATGCCCGAATAAGGGGTGACAATCTTTGTTTGAAATTCACAAAAAGGATTGTTCTTAAAGTAGAAAAAAAAGCATTATTTTGCTTCAGAAATGTAAAATTTAAGTAGCTTTTTAATGAAAACAGATATGTGAAATAATTTTTCAAGTCAATTATATTTTTCATTGCAAAAACAGCAACTTGTTTTTGAATGTTGTATCAAACCAAATGAAAATAAATCAACTGTAACTATGTCAACCATAATACACACCACAAAAAGTTACAAAATATATAGCTCATAAAATAAATAAATTAGTTCTAACTAATCCACAACAATATGCAGCAGCTGTAATGATAACACACACACACACACACACACACAAACACACACACACACACACACACACACTATCAGGTCTGTCTAGGCAAAAAGGCCATAAAACCTAACCTAAAAAATAAAACCTCCTAAAACTGGTAATTTAAATATTCAAAAAACTTATTAAATGCAAGAACACTGTATAAATTATATTGCTTTTAATTAGATTAAAAAATGCAAAAAAAATTACACAACTAATTTAAAGCTTTCTGATGACTCTCAATGACAAAGATAGTAAAACTCTGATCATGCCTGTAATATATACTGTATTATTGTATTCTCTCCATTACATGAACAGTTTAGTGATAGATGATTAAAGGCAGTTAAACTTGTAAAACTGTAGTCCCTTGATAAAAATCATTGATTATAATGTCAATGCAATATTTATTACAATTTTTGGTCCTTAAATAAAATGAAAATTCAATCTGCACATTTAAATATTTTGTCATTTTGAAGTAAAATTTAAATTTCATAAGTTAGTGATTCCAAATTCAATGATACTATATCTATGTCATATAAATTTTGTTATGTACTTTATTCAAAGATTTTTTAAAAATCTAAGTCTAATAAAAAGACAATTTACAGTCGGGGATAATAAAACAGACCAAACTTATTTTGTAAAGTCATGAAGCAAGTAGATCATTGTCTTGGTAGATCTAATGGATTTCATGATACCCCATAATACCTGTGTAGTATCATTATTTCCATTGGATAATGATTCACATAATTCAATTTTTTTCATCAAAATGATACATTCTATAAATTTATTGCAGAATGCAGAATGTTTCGACACAAGTGTAATAAAGTATCATAAGAAATGCAAATGAAAATTCATTAAATTTCAATTTTATTTCATATTCATACATGTACATGAACTTAATGAAACTGACTGAAGTCTTTCTTCAAAAAAAGGTTATAAGCAAAAAAAAAGGAAATTCACTAAAATATCATACACCGGTACTTTCAGTATATTTGCATAGATAAGTCAATACAGATACTTTGAATGACAATGGTTTAACAATTTATTTAGGAATGCTTAAAAACCATAATTAACATTCAACACTTGGAAGCTGTTAAAGCTATGGTTGATTTCTCTGTAAATCCTTCTTTTCTAACAGGAGAACCTCATGCAAAATACACAGAAAATACAGCTTAAATGCCACGTAACAAGATTACTTATCCTTACTTTCTTAAAAACACTGGTCTAAAGCATGCACTTGGGGATTTAACAATGCCTCTCACTGCCTAGGTGTGAATCCCACTCAGACAGATCTGTGAATCCCACTCAGACAGATCTGTGAATCCCACTCAGACAGATCTGTGAACCCCACTCAGATCTTTGAATCCCACTCAGACAGATCTGTGAATCCCATTCATACACATCTGTGGATCCCACTCAGACAGATCTGTGAATCCACATCAGACAGATCTATGAATCCCACTCAGACAGATCTATGAATCATACTCAGACAGATCTGTGAATCCCACTCATACACATCTGTGAATCTCACTCAGACAGATCTGTGAATCCCACTCAGACAGATCTATGAATCCCACTCAGACAGATCTGTGAATCCCACTCAGACAGATCTATGAATCCCACTCAGACACATCTGTAAATCCCACTCAGACACATCTGTGAATCACACTCAGACAGATCTGTGAATCCCACTCAGACAGATCTATGATTCCCACTCAGACACATCTGTGAATCCCACTCAGACAGATCTGCGAATCCCACTCAGACACATCTATGAATCCCACTCAGACAGATCTGTGAATCCCACTCAGACAAATCTGTGAATCCCACTCAGACAGATATATGAATCCCACTCATACACATGTGAATCCCACTCAGACAGATCTGTGAATCCCACTCAGACAGATCTATGAATCCCACTCAGACAGATCTGTGAATCCCACTCAGACAGATCTATGTATCCCAATCAGACAGATCTGTGAATCCCACTCAGACAGATCTATGAATCCCACTCAGACAGATCTATGAATCCCACTCAGACACATCTGTGAATCCCACTCAGACAGATCTATGAATCCCACTCAGACAGATCTGTGAATCATACTCAGACACAACTGTGAATCCCACTAAGACAGATCTGTGAATCCCACTCAGACACATCTGTGAATCCCACTCAGACAGATCTGTGAATCCCACTCAGACACATCTGTGAATCCCACTCAGACAGATCTGCGAATCCCACTCAGTCACATCTATGAATCCCACTCAGACAGATCTGTGAATCCCACTCAGACAAATCTGTGAATCCCACTCAGACAGATCTATGAATCCCACTCATACACATCTGTGAATCCCACTCAGACAGATCTGTGAATCCCACTCAGACAGATCTATGAATCCCACTCAGACAGATCTGTGAATCCCACTCAGACAGATCTATGTATCCCAATCAGACAGATCTGTGAATCCCACTCAGACAGATCTATGAATCCCACTCAGACACAACTGTGAATCCCACTAAGACAGATCTGTGAATCCCACTCAGACACATCTGTGAATCCCACTCAGGCAGATCTGTGAATCCCACTCAGACAGATCTATAAATCCCACTCATACACATCTGTGAATCCCACTCAGACACATCTGTGAATCCCACACAGACACATCTGTGAATCCCACTCAGATCTGTGAATCCCACTCAGACACATCTGTGAATCCCACTCAGACACATCTGTGAATCCCATTCAGACACATCTGTGAATCCCACTCAGCCACTCAGACAGATCTGTGAATCCCACTCAGACAGATCTGTGAATCCCACTCAGACAGATCTGTGAATCCCACTCAGACAGATCTATGATTCCGTTCATTTGCTTAAGGTCAGAGCTCTGGTTTCCTTCATTATTCTCAAAAAAGACAACTGGATCAATATAAGTGAAAGATCCTTGACTGGGACGTAAAATGTCATTAATCCAATTCAACCTTAAACAACAACAGAAAATGATATGTAATCGGACAAGATAGGTGAAACAGTGACGGGATGGATGCAATGAAAATTCAAATTTATATCACTTACCGGGCAAGAGTATTATACATTACCATAATTAATATTCTGAGTATGAAATCTAAGTTACAGTGACCCATTTTAAAACTAGCATAAATCTTATGACACATGATATGGAAGAAACGTATCATAACAGCTGTCTGTTTAATCACTTTGATTACCCGTCTTCACCATGGAGGAGAGAATTTATTGTAAAAAATAATATTGAATTTTTGAAGGAAAAAAAAATTTTTCTTAAAAATAAAATAGAAGATATATCAACATAAATTAAATATACACAAAAATGACTACTTTTACACATGTTGTTGATATACCAAGTTTCCTCTCACTAAGACACTTGGCAGGACCAACATCAATCCCAGCTGATGTGTTACTGACGCCAGGTTGATAATACACTACAGACAAGATTTTTTCCGTTTCACTCTCTATTCAAACAAAACATTATCAAGTTCGGCAGTGTTAATTTTCTTAAAAATAAATAACTGAGATTTAATCAAAAGAAAATAAGTTATAATACATTTCATCTTGTGTCTTCAGGACTACAAAAAAGGCTCATATATTGGGTTTTTTCAACCCAATACATATGTAAATACGAAATACCTTGTTTTTATTAAAACATCACAGAATTCATTGTATAAAAAACACACAGAAAACATAACTACAGAACTTTGAAGATAACTTTGGAATTTTTCTCTATATTCTTTGTAAAAATCAATTAGTTTTAAAATATTTTCATTTTAATAGTATTTGTATTTTGATAAAATGTTTATTGTCAGAAAGAATATCTTGGGTTCTTTACCAGTCTAGATATTTCAGAAAACAATAAAAAGTTTGAATTGAATGAATGTTTATTACACTTATCCAAAGTGATATAGTAAAATATTTGATAATATTTTTAGTTCTGAATTTCTAAAATGGTAAAACAAGCAAACAAATAATTGTGTGAAAATTAGTTTCAAATAAAATTCAGAATAATATATATATATATATATATATATATATATTGATTTTACAAAGAATAAATAGAAAAAAATTGGAATTTGTACATTTTGGCACAGTTCTGTATCAAGAATAAGTATTTACACATAGAGTAGAGCATCATCATAATGATGTTAACATTGGATAGTCATCATCATTAGGTTCAGGATTCTGTGTAGCATTTTCACTACCCTCCATATAATTGGTACTGCTCTCTGCCATCACTGATGATGTGGCATTATCTAGAGTTTGTAATGTCTGTTGAATGTCTTGGTCTAAGCCTTCTGTTGTGGAATTCTCTAATTGAGCACTATTTATAGCACTTCCTGATGGTTGTCGACTATGTAAAATTTGTTGAACTCTTTCAACATCTAATGGTGTAGAAGTATTGCCATTATTACTTATATTTATTGTCACTGCACCAGGGTTTACATTGTTCACAGTTACACTATTATTTCTGGAATGTGTATTAGATACAGACTCTGGTCCATTAAATGCAATATCTCCTCCTTGACCCTCAATTTCCCCGCTTTCACCACGAGGTAATGACGGTCTAGGATGAGCCTGAGAACGTGATGTACTGATATGTGATCTGTATGTTGGAGGTCGTGAATTGGGATACTGATCACCGTTAGGAAATGTTATAGGAATACCGGTCCTAACAGTGCTAGCTCGAGATCTGTAAGAGGGCGGGGGAGAACTTGGAAGACTATAATCCTCAGCAGGTAGGTCCTCATCATTATAGAACTCTCTGTGACTCTGTGCTAAGGCAAGCTGTGTTTGATAGTCTTGCATTGATGCATTATAAGATGGCGGGGGACGACGATACTGAAATTCTGGATATAACACACCTGAAAGTAACAAAATGAAACAAAGTTATGAGCATGTATAGTAATTTATGTATTAATACAAAAATAATGCAATTGAAATTATTATTACTATGCATTACGTTTTGCTTGGTGGTTGTTCCACCGTAACTGACAGCCAGATAAGGTAAAAAATAAATTCTATTGTTTACACCTATAGTGATGTCAGTATCATAAAATAATGTATCTGTCTTTTCTCCATTTCAATCAGTGACAACAATAAAAACTTTACAAGACATTCTGACTGAGTTTATTTCAAGACAACGTTAATGAAGACACTACAAGACAATCTCATAATCACATTAGATGGCGATTTCACTGACGACACTACAAAATTTTTATGCAAAAATTGCTAACAGTTTTTTTCTTCAGAATAAGACAGATTACAGTATATTCTGACAAATTCTTACCTCCATACCAATGCCCCTCCCTACTTCTATGACCCCCATGTTGTCTATGTTGTCTCCTTGTC